>CATKHJ010551748.1:0-12316 GCA_949750685.1 Vernicia montana | reverse complement strand
TTATCCATAAATAATAATCTAAGTCCATTTTTTCACATGATATTTAATCTATCTTTTTTGTTCGGTAAAAAACTTTATTCACATTAAAATTTATGTTATAAATGCGAAAATAAGAATAAACAAGTGTATAAACACTTATCTTGAATCTTTAAATAAATTTAGTCTTTAATGTAAATTACTTAGAAATACACTTTGTTTCACCACCTTTTTTACTTCTAAACTATCTCCTTTGAATTCACTAACAATTTTACAATCTTCAATATTCTACATTTCACGTAGAATATATTTGAGTTTGATTAACTCAATATTCTACATTTCACGTAAAATATATTTGAGTTTGGTTAACTTCATGACAGTTACCAACTCAAAAATAACTTTATTTTTTTATTTTATAATTAAAATGAATTTGGATCAATCTGTCATGTTAAGCCGACCCAAATTCTAACAATATAAAAAAACCGCTCTCATCAGCTTATAGTTTGATTATGAATCAACCAACTAAAGAGCTAGCAAATTCATTCATTAATAGTGTTAGGATTAGGGATTGCAGATCTTTTTTTTTTTTTTTAATATTTTTGTAGACATAATTAAAAAATATGTAAAGGGGATGAGGTTGCCAAATTGCTAAGGTTTAAACTCCAAATATTTTATATTAGGAATGGTTGATATTTTGTTAATACTTTATCAATAGCTTTACACATAGGTTTCACATAATTACAAGAGGATCAAAACTCATTCTATTTTACAATTTGCATATTATAATATATCATGCAATGAAGACAGAAAAAGAAATTACTTAAATATTCATATTTACTTTAGCAGAATAAAATAAAATAAAATAAATATATAAACATGGAGGCTGACCATTGAAAAATCTGATTATCTGTGGCGTTATTCAAATCCAACACATTGAATCATTAATTCAATACTTATTTGAATATAGTAACTCATGATGCAAAAACTTACATTGGATTTATTCATACTTTTCAGAATAGAAAAATAAGTCTTAAGGGAATAAAGGGAAAGGCTTAAACCAAGAAAATAAAACTTAAGATTAAGTGCATGTGATATGACCTGCATGAAGGTTAATTGTATGATAGAAACCTACTGAGAGAGAATATCTGAAATTTCTTTTAATGCCGTTTAAAGAAGGCTATGTTTTGTATGATAAGTATAATGTAATCAACTTAATTAGGATCCGCTATATGAATTTTTTGTTTAAATCATACTGTATTTTTCTCCTCTAAGTTTGTATAATTTAATCAATTGAATTTTATTTCATTTGTTTTGTGACGTTTCCGAAATTGGGATGTTTGCCAAGCTAAAATTTATGCTTCTGAGGAGGTATTTCCTACCTGAGCCAAGAGTACATTACTTGTATGTATATGCACATAAATTTATTCATTTCTATTTCTATCGAATTGGATAATCTCAGATATTCGGCCAAAGCCTAATGCATAATTTAATCAGGAAAATTCAACTGATATAGGCAATATATATATGCACAATGAAGCTTAAAGTAGCCTTACATGACCAAATTCTTAGCACCACCAAGAGCTAGCTGCAACGTGCAAGTTTTGCCTATTGCAGAAAACAAACCACACATTTTATAACAAAAAACAGAGTGATCCTACAAAATCCAGGAGCTTTGGCCTGGATCAACCGTATGTCTATAGTGGAACATATCTGACTTTCATTCATCATCCTCATCGTCTTCGTCGTCCTGCATATATATATATATATATATATATATATATATATATATATATATAATAGGCAACTTCTATCAGAACTAAAGAAAATATAAAAGTACAACCAAGAAAAAACAAAAAAAAAAAAACTTTTTGATAGGTAATGGTGAGTATTTTATCAGCAGAATGAGTGAGTTAATCTTCATAAAAAAAATCCATTGCTTAATAACTAACAAGCAAGAACACACCAAACATAACAATAAAACTGAAATTAGCTGAAGAAATTTCTGATCTCATGAAAAACTTCATGGAAGAAGTAGATTGTACTCAAGGAATGTGGGTTGTCCAAGGCCCCTATGCAAAGTTGTTAGAAGTTGTGACACTTAGGCTGTCACAATAACTTTATTTTTATTGTTTTCATTATATTTAAATGAAGATATTTTGTAGATGAATCTAGAAGCTAAGCTAAGTGAATAGTAAAGCTTAGTTTAAGCAGAAATTTAAGGGAACAAATTTGATTGTAGTAGTTAAGAGTTGTTGAAAAATAAAAGCCTTGTCTTCCTATAAAAGAGAGGTTGTTACTGCTGTAATGAGAAGGAGAAATAGAGAATGAGTTGGAGAGGAATTCTTGTAGGAAGTTTATGTTCAAAATGAAGAATAAGAAAAGGAAAAGGAAAAAAATTGTAGTCCCTGTTTTTTATGTGATTTATATGTTTGTTTATGTTTTATGCAATGAATATTTTGTTTTTTCTCCTCTCCATCTCCAACAAACTTTGTTTTTCCAGCTCTAAAACAGAACAAGACCTGCTCTTTTTATCAGAGCACCTAATGGTCTTAGTGGGCTTGTGGTAAATGAAAAAATATGTTTTGAGAATAAAATCATCATATTTTGATGTCTTTGATTTTAAGATGAAGCTAGACTTCATTAAGTGTTTATTTTTCCTCCAACTCCACCTTTTTTCAAGGGTGTGAATATAATTTCTTATTATGTGAAAATGAAGAAATCTTCTTAGCTTATGAGCTATGAAAGATAGTTGAAAGAGACCTTCAAGTGTATAAACTGAAAATTTGAAGAAGACCTTCAAGTCTCTAAACTGAAAATTTGAAGAAGACCTTCAAGTCTCTAAACTGAAAATTGGATAACTGAAAATGAAGACCAGCATGTCTATAAACTGAAATAACTTAAAAAGGACCAAAGCAAGTCCAAATACTGCTGTGAAAAAAGGACTATAGCAAGTCCAAATACTGCTGTGAAAAAAGGACTATAGCAAGTCCAAAAGCTGTTATGAAAAGAGACATTTTTCATGTCCATAAACTGCAAATTTGATGGACCAACATGTCCTTAAACTAAAAATTTTGAGGGACCAATTCATGTCCATAAACTGAATTATTGAGAAGGCCCTTGAGCTGTCTGTGAAAATTTTTTCATTGTTCAAAGTGAAGCAAACCAAAGTACTTTATAGGAGGAGATTTTTTTGGTGAGAAATGCACCAGACATTTAGCTCAAGAAGCTTGAAGACAAATGCTGCTCCAAGAAGAAAATTGGTTTGGAAGGCTTGGAGATAAAAGTCACTCCAAGAAGATAACTCAATGAAGAATGTTTGGAGACAAATGTTGTTCCAAAATGAAAACAGTGAAGCATGCTTGGAGAGTAAAGGTGCTCCAAGAAAAGGCAAGCAGCAAAAGACATGGAGGCTTGCAAAGATGATGCTCCAGAAAAACAAGAACTGGAAAAAAAAAATTCTTAAAAGACTTGGGTTTGCAGCCCAAGTGTCAAGGAGGAGTGTTAGAAATTGTGACACTTAGGCTGTCACAATGACTTTATTGTTCTTGTTTTCATTATATTTAAATGAAGATATTTTGTAGATGAATCTAGAAGCTAAGCTAAGTGTATAGTGAAGCTTAGTTTAAGCAGAAATTTAAGGGGACAAATTTGATTGTAGTAGTTAAGAGTTGTTGAAAAAGAAAAGTCTTCTCTTCCTATAAAAGAGAGGTGGTTGCTGTTGTAATGAGAAGGAGAATTAGAGTGTGAGTTGTAGAGGAATTCTTGTACGAAGTTTATGTTCAAAATGAACCAAAAGAAAAGGGAAAAAATTGCAGTCCCTGTTTTTTATGTGTTTTATGTTTGTTTATGTTTTATGCGATGAATATTTTGTTTTTTCTCCTCTCCATCTCCATCTCCATCTCCAACAAGCTCTGTTTTTCCAACTCTAAAACAGAGAACAAAACCTGCTCTTTTTCTTGTGTAAAAACCAACAAAAGTCTTATTACATAAATGCAAAAGAATCCAATCTTCAGAACCAAAAGCACCATATAATAAGCAAAAAATTAAGGTCCAAATTTCTAACTTGACCAATTAGCAACTTGATTAAGAGTTGAGACAACGCATCGAGTGTTTTTATATGTAAAAAACAATGATTGGTTATCTTTGGACTTGAATATTTGGATACTTGACAGGACTTATAGCAGGTAGGACAACATCAAATTTGACTGTAAAACAATGAAAATGTACAAATTTAAAATGCAACATAATTCAATCCATTTAGAGGCATAATAGCTTCAAAGAAACAATGCAAGACATTGAAGAGTGGCACAAAGAATTACCTCTGCACTCTCCTCATCTTCTTCTACTTCAGATTTGGATTTCTCAGACTCTTCATCAACATCATTATCATCCGTACTTTCCTGAGCAACAAATAATTGAGTAGTGATAAGAAAAATGAACATAGAGGGTTTTGAAAGGGAAAAAAAAACATAGCATTTGATTCTCAAAAAAGGAATCTTTTGAAAGTTTTACTTGTTTCTTGTTGTAGGCTGTTATAAGCTTTTCATATTCTGATTTCCTTTTTGCTGCTTTGGCTTCATAAGGAGCTTTCTCCTGGCATATTGCATTCCATTAGAGGAACAGAAGGGAAAATTCAATAAACAAGTCATTTATAAAGTAGAGGAGCAAGCTATGGACAAAGAATTTAACTTACTAAACAAGTAAATATACCCTTTGCATACAAGCTATTTTTGCTAATTCAAATAATAACGTGAGGCAAATCTTGAATTCCACCAATCAGTCGTTCAAAATTCATTAGGCCCTATGCAATTCAAATATCAAGGGCCTTGTAATCCACAACAAATATGTCCTTAGTTTATCGAGTGTATCTAATAATTCTCCCGAACATAGTGCACAAATAATGCGATAGTGCACAAATAATGCGAGTTGTATGAAAAACCTTAGCAAGTATCACCATCATCCATGTGATTTTCCGAGTTAGATCATCCAATTAGCTTAAGACATCGATCATATGAAATTCAAGATGTTGAAAAATAGATACTTTTAGTACTTACTGCATTAGACAACGATTTCCATTTCTCTCCTCCAGCTTTCCCCACCTTCAAATAATCACGTGAATCAGTAAAAAAATGATTTATTCATTCGAGTATAAAGCAATTTACTAATATAAAGAACACATGAATTTTATTAGTTGCTCACCGCTGATACAGCCTTCACATTGGGGTGCTCTTGTTTGTAAATCTTTCTGAACTCTTCCCTGTGTGTATTTACATTACTTTACCATTTAGCAAATATTCAATATATAGACATGTATATATATGAGATACATACAGAAACACAAAGAAAGAACTAGGAGGTCTCTTTGGCTTGTTAGGATCTTTCTTTTCAACTTCATCTTTCTTAGCTTGTTTGCTACTATTGTTAGCCTTAAGCGCAGCCTTTCGCTTTCCAACCCTCCTGAAAGAGAAAAAAAAATGCCCGAAACTCGAAACTACTTAATCAACTCCATACTTTCATAAACTAATATCATAAACTACTCAAATCAGAAGTTGAAGGAAAAAAATTTATTAAAGAGAACAATGAATTGGCTATTAGAATTAATGAAAACAGAATTACCTATCCTCTACTATAGGCTTTAATACTTCCTTTTTGTCCTTCCTTGCTGTCCCCTTTCCCTTGGTAACTTTCATGGCTAGAAACAGTATACCTAATATAAATTCTGGTAATTAAAAAACTATCACACCCTATCAAAAAAGGAAAAAAAAAACCCATTAATCCAATTTTTAAATTAAGAAAAAAAATTAGCTTAGATTTGGCAATGGATTGATACACATGTCTGTAATCATATATATATATATTACTTTATTTTATTTTATTAAAGGGAGTAAAGGGGAAAGCAACAAATTTAATCATTCATTTACTTCCTATTTTTGCTATAACTATAAAGCAAATACTTGACTATTAGACTTACATAATCTAATAACTATCAAATTACTAATAAGCATAGTCTCAACAGTGAGTATGAACCTCAATTATAACCAAATTAACAAATACAAAAAAAAGCGATCAAATCAATTATTTGTAATAATCCAAAGATAAAGATCCTGATAATTAAAGAGGATCAAATAATATAACATCCAAATAAAAAAAAATCAAACAAGTGTATAAAAAGAACCCAAATGAATCTATGATTTATGAACAAGAACTCAAATAAGAAAAAGAAAAGAAGACAAGAAAACAAATAAATGAAGAGTAAAACAAAATCAGAACTTATATATATAAAAAGAAAAAAAGAAAAGGGTGGAAAATAAAAAGGATCGCATTCACATACCTCTTCTTCAATGGAAGAGAAGTGAAAATTCAAAGAGTTTCTGAGAAAGAGTAAAGCATAAAAGCAGAGATGGAGAGACAGAGTCAGAGAGAGAGAGAGATGCCAAGAAGATATTTGAAGTGGGGTCATAAATGGACACGTGGCAACTGTTTAGGACAACCTAAGGTTGACGAAAATGTGAACCTTTATTGTGAAAAATTCTATCCCAAAACAAATTGCATAATATTGTCTCATATCAAATATTTTAATTAATATAATTATTTTATTTTTTTATTTATAAAATAAAAAGATACTTATATTATTTTTATTTTATATATTTTTATCTAATTAAATTAATATATATTTTTTTATTTATATATTTTTAACTTATTAGATTGATGTATATAATAAATATACGAAAAAACTACTCCTACATTATCCAATTCTCATTAAATTATGAGGGGAAGATCTAAACTTCCTCACTTGTTGGATTTTTTATTGGTTCATGTAATGTCTAGTCTACTCCTAGTAGGAGCTAGGATGAGGTGAAGTTTACTATTTAATTGACTTTTTTTTTTTTTTTGTGAAATCTTTTTTTTTTTTATTGAATCTAGTTTTTAAATTTAATATTTATCATATATTTTCATACAATATACTTAATTTGAAACTTTTCAAAATATAATTAGTATTATAATTCTATATAAAAATAATAATAATAAAAGAAACAAGAGATACTATAATTAGTGTGTGATCACTACAAGATCTTTTAAAGAGAGATTGAGTTAGACTTTGTGAATCTGGGTTTGCACTCGAAGAATTTTGTTCAGCCTATAAGAAAAGAAGAGTATTAAAGATTTAAGTTTTTACTTGGCAAAGGTACTCTGATACTTAAGTTAGTAATAATAATGGAGTTTGTGGTCTTGAGGAAAAAAAAACTTTTTGTAAACCAGAGAATTTTAGAGAGAATGAAGGGATGAGAAGATGTAGAATTAGCTACCAAGTTTTGATGGTATCTTAGGTTTTTTATACTTGATGGATTCTCTCTCTTGATTGGTGGGTGGATGATGAGACTAGCAGACATGCCTTACAGTGATAGGAAATGTTAGGATTAGGACATCATGCATTTGTATCTCACATGGGGGTAGGAGTCATCTTATAACTGACACAAAGTAAGTAGTTGGACTGGAATCAGAAATGTAACAAGTTACATTTTTCTAGTAGATGAGTCCTTCATCGTGAAAGAGCTCTTTGATGTTGGAGAATCAGTTCATGGATGGAGAGCTCATCTCCGAAGGGGTATAGCCGAATAAGTGCTCCAATGAGTTCCCTTTGATCAGTGCAAGAGTGATCTTATCATATCAGACCTTCATGAACCTTTCTTGAGTAGAGAGCTTATTGGATTTATCCAAGTGCAATTAGATTCTTTGAGAGATTGATCTTAAGGTCAACCAGGCACAACTAGGCCCAAATGAAATAGCTAAATTTTATCCTTATCAGTGTGATAAGAATTTATTTTTTAGTATGAATATCATAAAAAATACAAATATAATTGACAAGGGGATTTAAAAATATTTAATATCATTTCTTTTAAAAATTTTCATATATATATATATATTCATTAATTTTTGTGCATTCAATATTGAAGATATGCTATTAATATTGTATTAGTGCCTATAGAAAATTATTAATTGAACTATTTTAAATGAACTTCTCAATAATTGGAGTACTAATATGAGAATTAATTAGTTAATTTCACTTCAATTAAACTCAAATTAAACATCAACTTCCCTAAGAAAAAAACCCTCAAAACATCAACACTTCCATGGGTTGAGGTTCACAACTAGTATAACATGGAGCATAACTTGACTATGAGAAAACTTTAAGCCCAATTATTGGGATCAAGATCTTTGATTCTTAATTAATTCAAGTGAGATCTAGCCTAAACTCGGTCAGTCCCTTCAATTGAACCTATATAGTTAAACCATAATTCATAACAACCTTTAACAAGATTAATCAATAGCACAAAAAATAATTATGCTCTCTTAAGTTTATATTTATATTTTTTTTAAATCTCCTACATTTAGTGGTATTTTTTAAACTGAAAATTAAGTGTTGAAAAATATAAGTGTGAAATTTTAAGTATTGAATAATAAATAATATAATTTTTAAATTATAAAAATATTTAAAAATTTAATTACTTAATGCATTGTAAATTTTAATTAAATTAAAATTTTTGACTTATTATTTTAAGTTATTTTTAGTTTAATTATGATTTTTAAAATAAATTTGTCAAATAATTTAAAATAATTAAGTATTAAAAATTTTAAGTTGAACGATGTTACTAAAATTTTAACTTTGTTTACCCAATCAAATAAAATAATAGAAAAAACTCAAAGAATTAAGATCATGAAAAAGAGGGAAAAAGTGGCTTTCGTATTTTTATTGAGCATTTCTATAAACGATTATGGGAAAGAGAAAAAATAAAACACAATGCATTAAAACAAATGAGCTGCGCATTTTAAGTTTTTTCTTTTTTTTTTTTTTTTTTCTTTTTTGCCAGAGTTGCGCATTTTAAGTTTAAAAAAAAAAAAAAAACAAAATCCATGGTAATCTCGAATGCATCCTAAATAACTAAGGTTAACCATTATATGATTTAATTTTTAGTTGTTAATACGTAATAAAAGGTGATAAGGGATAAAAATATTTTATTTTATTGAGCTTAAGATAGGGCAAATCCATTTAAAAGATCACTCGTTTATGGGTTTGGAATATGCATTCAGTTAGTGAATCTATTCTCTCGAGTTCCGGACTTATCTGGCAAGGTACTAGCACGCCCTTGTGACTCATCCTCACCTTCGAAGGTCGTCCTCGGAAGGCTTAAACGCCAACTAGTTTGTCAACTCTCATGTCAAGTTAAGACTCTACCTTTCATCTAGACCCATCGACTCAACATGCCTAAAGGTCATTGAGTGGACAATTGTAATAATCGTCGCTTATCGATGTGCAAGATGAGGCGTGTCAGAGTTAAGCACGTCTAAGGTGGTGCCTCTCTATAATAGTGGCCAAATGCATGCACGGTGTCAAACATATTGACACTGGAGAGACTGCATGTCCTATCAAGTCATGCTATTTGATCATCGCCTTGAGATACTGCCACATGTGCATCTACTTTTAATCCAATGATGAAACTAAGTATAAAGGAAGAGGTTGACCACAATTCAAAAGTAACTAACTCTACAACTTTCCATTCACTCTCTCTCTTTAAAATTTCTCTCTAGAACTAGAAAGGAATTCAATCTTCTTCCTCAAGGTTCATAATCTCCATAGCTTCTAACTTAAGCATCAGAATGACTTGGCCCTCTAATATTGTTTGTTTATCTTGCAAGCCCAGATCCATTATAAGAAGAGTCCAATTCAATATATTGATCAAGCTCCAATCAGTAGGATTTTCAAATATTACTTCAAATATTTAGGGTCTATTTCGTTTAGTGGAAGCGGAACACTGTGAGCAGCCAGCAATTCATAGAACTTTAATCCAATGGTGAAACCAAGTAAATATAAAGGAAGAGGTTGACCACGATTCAAAAGTAACTTACTCTACAACTTTCCATCCACTCTCTCTCACTAAAATCTCTCTCTAGAACTAGAAAGAAATTCAATCTTCTTCCTTAAGGTTCCTAATCTCTATAGTTTCTAACTTAAGCATCATAATGGCTTAGCCCTCTAATATTTTTTGTTCATCTTGCAAGCCCATATCCATTCTAAGAAGAGTCTAATTCAATATATTGATCAAGCTCCAATCAGTAGGATTTTCAAATATTACTTCAAATATTTAAGGTCTATTTTGTTTAGTGGTAGTGGAACACTGTGAGCGGCCAACGATTCATAGAACTTTAATCCAATGGTGAAACCAAGTAAGTATAAAGGAAGAGGTTGACCACAATTCAAAAGTAACTTACTCTACAACTTTCCATCCACTCTTTCTCACTAAAATCTCTCTCTAGAACTAGAAAGGAATTCAATCTTTTTCCTCAAGGTTCCTAATCTCCATAACTTCTAACTTAAGCATCAGAATGGCTTGGCCCTCTAATATTGTTTGTTCATCTTGCAAGCCCATATCCATTTTAAGAAGAGTCCAACTCAATATATTGATCAAGCTCCAATCAGTAGGATTTTCAAATATTACTTCAAATATTTAGGGTCTATTTGGTTTAGTGGTAGTGAAACACTGTGAGCAGCCAACGATTCATAGAACTTTAATCCAATGGTGAAACCAAGTAAGTATAAAGGAAGAGGTTGACTACAATTAAAAAGTAACTTACTCTATAACTTTCCATCCACTCTCTCTCACTAAAATCTCTCTCTAGAACTAGAAAGGAATTCAATCTTCTTCCTCAAGGCTCCTCATCTCCATAGCTTCTAACTTAAGCATCAAAATGGCTTGGCCCTCTAATATTGTTTGTTCATCTTGCAAGCCCAAATCCATTCTAAGAAGAGACCAATTTAATATATTGATCAAGCTTCAATCAGTAGGATTTTCAAATATTACTTCAAATATTTAGGGTCTATTTCATTTAGTGGTAGTAAAACACTGTGAGTGGCCAGCGATTCATAGTCAATAGTTACAAATGATTATAGAGTATTTGATAATTTATATGTTAAAATTAAAGGGTAAAATGCATCTAAGGTCACTAAACTTTAGATTATTTTCTAATGTGGTAACTAAATTTTAATTTCTTACAATTTAATCACTAAACTTTAATTTTTTTCACCGATGGGTCACTAAGTCAATTCAAATGAAGAACTCACCAGAAAGCTGACGTGGTACTCCACGTCACCTGCAAATACTGACTAAGCTGGACACGTCAGCTTGCCACGTCAAAATATTAAAATTACATGCAAAGTCACTAAACTTTGTACTATTTTCTAATTTGATCACTAAATGTGAGGCCTCGCCCGAACGCTCCTCTCCTCGCTCGGGAAAAATATGAAATTTAGCCTTAAGGAAAGGCGAGCGATTTTTAAGGGAGTTTAGGTACGAGTTTCAGTGTTCATGATTGGAAGCGGCTATCGCCTCTGAAAATTGATTTGATTTTTGAAAGGATTCGGGATTCGCCACCCTAATTTATTTAAATGGAAAAATTAAGGAAAAACTCAATTTGACTCCAATTTTTTAATCTTTGATTAATTTACCCAATGATAAAATCACTAGCCTTCGAACCAGGTTGAGTTCGGAGACTAGGTTTTTAATTTTAAAATAATCTCAATTTGGCTCTTAAGTTTAATTTGACTTCAAAATTGATTTCATGGATGGCAAGTATTAATGACGATTGCATGATCATGACATAATTATGAGTGCGTGGAAAAATAAAAAGCAAGTATTTAAGCATCCACAAGTAAATGAGAGTATTTCCTCTAGCCCTTACGAGTACTAGGGAAATCACAAGATCGCTAATTCACTCCAAAATAATTAAATTAACTAATAACATTTAATTAACATTTACATGTACAATGGATTTACATTGAAAAATAAAAGGGGAAGGGAATTGATTAGGATTTGAATTTGGATTTGAGACTTGGATTTAGATTCCAAACGTGCGTACGTACCCCATTGAATGGGGATCAAAACCCACTAAGTTCATTACACGGTGGAGTGGAGGGGTTTAAGGATCAGTCAGATTTGATTGGATTGATTTGATTTGGGGTTTTGGTGAGGGTAAGAGATTATACCTTCTTTTTGGGTTTGTGTGTTGAAGAGTGGTTTTGCCGGAGCGGAGTTTCATTTTTAAAAAAACGAGGATAGGAGGGTGGATTTTTAAAAAAGAAATTAATTTGATAACATGGTTGCTTAATTACTCAATTTTTAATTAATTTAAAGGATTAATTAATTAAAGTGATTAATTAAAAGGATTAATTAATCAAATTGAGTTAAAGATTAATTAATTAAAAAGAATTTAATTAATTAATTTTAATTAAATAGGGTGATTACTCAAAATGAGTGTGAGAAAAATAATTAGAGAGAGAGAGAGA
>CATKHJ010551725.1:0-15613 GCA_949750685.1 Vernicia montana | reverse complement strand
TTACAATAAAAATCTTAAATTAGAGGATACCTCCTCTAGCCCTTATGGGTTCTAGGGAAGTCACACATTTTATCATGTTTTGATTGATTGAAAGTTGAGTTAATTGGAATTATTTTAATTGATTACCAGATTGAATTAATTATTTCAAATTTTAAATAACTAACCTAAGTGAATTAATTAAGAGAAAAGAATTAGATAAGGAGCCAAAAGGGGAAGAAGAGAATAATCCCAATGAGAAAAAAATAAATAAGTAAAAAGACTAATCCCAAGGAGGGAAAATAAATTAAATAATAAATAATAAAAAGAAAAAAGAAAAGATGATTACCTTGCGCTTGAGCAACTTTAAAATGGAGGAGACTTGCCTAGGTCGTAAGCGAACTAACCTCGGATGGTTGGCCTCAAACGGTGAGAAGAGGGTCGGCTCGGAAAGTCGCAACCCAATTTGCTTTGCAAAGTAAGGAGCAATAGCAAAGCAAAAATAAAAATAAATGAAAATTTAAAACTAGGAAACTTGTTCCTTGGTGGAACAAGCTTATAGGGATGGTTCACTTGATGTAAAGGCTAATCAAGAATGCCAAGTAATTAAAAGGTGAGAAAAACTAAGTTGGGGGTCTAAATATATAGTGGAAGGGGTTGGGAACAATTTTAGATGAATTTCGATGTGGGATTTGTGAATTCAAGACGCGCTGCCACACATGGGCTCTACTGTACCGCAGGGGCAGCCTGCGGCAACAAAATGTTGCCACAAAATGGCCTTACGGTACAACAGGAGCCTCCTACAGCAATCGCAGGTAGGCTCTGTAGTACCGCAGGGCTCCCCTACGGCAACCTTACAGCCGCTTTCGATTTTCGAGTTCGTTTTCATTAGTTCTTCTTTCGGTTCATCGTCGCACTTTCACCAAAGGTTTTTTTAGGTCCAGCCACATGCTGTAATACCCTAGGCCTTAAATAATTTGATTTGCAAAAGGATGAATTAATTTGAATGCTATTGTGTTTAGAAAGTTAAGTTTAATAGTATTGCATGTGAAATTTATTTTTGAATTTATGATTCAATTCCTTAAGTACGTGAATATGAATATGTGAAATTATGAGTAATATATGAATAAATAATGTTTAGCCTATGCCACAAGGATGGCCGGCCATGAAGGAGGAATTAGTGGGAAATTATGGACTAAAATTGATATTTGTTGTGCTAAAAATGAGTTAGTGGAGAATGGGTCCTATTCTCCACAAACATCATTTTATATTGCTTATTATTAGGTTCATTGAACCTAGACATTATACATCATCATATTTTCACTTGTTTTATTTAAATTAAAAAGAAAAGGCAAAGCCTCTTTTAGAAGCTGCTCACTTTTGACCATTCATTTTTCATGATCAAATCATGGCCATTCCTTTCATTTTAAGACAATCAACCAAAATCTAATTACAATCATCTTTTCCTCTCTCTCAAAATCTCTCAAAGAAAAAGCTCTCAACTTTTCTTCTTCTTCTCTCTTCTTCATTTGATCAAGCAAATCACACCATCAAAGTGAAAATCTAAAGGTAACTACTTATCATTAAAGTTATTTCTTCATTATTTCTTGTTTATATGTTGATTTGCTTTCAAAGTTTCTTCTCTTCCTTTCTTTCGATTTACCCAAATGGGTTTCTAGAAAAGGATTTTCTTTGAGAAAATGCATTTAGATGATGGTTTGTAAGCATGATTTGAGAAGTGTTGAGTTTGTGGAAATGATTTTCCAAAAAATGGGTTTCAAGATCTCTCATTTTGGTGATAATGGGTTTGATAAAAAATGGGTTTTTAAGATTTCTTATTCATTCTATATTTTTAGTTGATAAAATGAGCTTAACTTTGTAAACATTACATGTTTTGGTAATGATTTAACTTTGGGTATGAAATGGGGGTTTTCTTCTTAAGCCATTTGGAAGATTTTGCTAAAATCAAACCCAGGAGGAGGATACGGGCAAGGGTATGCCCGTATTGCTAGGCGTAACATTGCTACTAGATGCCAGCCTTGTGGTAAGGGCAAGGGTACGCCTATACTACTGAGCGTACCATTACTTCTGCCTGGCTTTCTTATGGTACGGGCGTACCTTATGGGCGTACCAATTATGCATGCCCAACTTTAACATGTTTTTATTTCAATCATTGGCATGCAAATTGTCATATATGATCAATGTGGAGAATAATTGAAGGGAATTGGACATTAGTCCAAGGTCTATTTGACCCAATAGTGAAAATATGTGTATGAAATATAATGACATGTAATGTTTCATGGATTGTATTAATATGTGATTATATGCTAAGTATAGATCTAGAAGTATGGAATTAGAATCAACCATGGTTCTATAGATAAGTTAGGAAATGATGATCTAAATTGTGATTAATTGGAATGGTTCTTGTAGAACCTAAAGATCCAGTGCAAGAGGAACCGGGTGATCATCATTTCTGCTTGTGTTGATTAGGAGCAAAGGAGTCCTAAGGTGAGTACATAATAGTAAATATGTTATGGGCGTCATCCTATTGTATGACCATACATTCATTGAACCCATTTGATTAATTGATTGAACTTATGTTCCAATGATATTTATTCATGAAACCAAATGTATTAAAACATTCACTTGAGACCTTTGGTCCACCTTGCTTTGTTATAAAGGTAGCACATTGAAATCTTAATCCTTGATGAGTACTATAGTCCATTTGATGATTCCTAATGCTATCTATTGTTGAAATGTTATAAAGTATGTAAAGAATAAATCCCCATCTTATGTGGGGTATACCTTTGGCCTATTTACTGTTATTTGAATTCCTTCATTGAGGCCCTCAGCCTATTTACTATTATTTAAGTACGAGTACTAAAACTATACTAAAATTGAATACTATAAAAGAGTTTACCTTCTACATATCAATCTTTTCATTGTAATGAATCCATTTTTGAACTAATATCTCTCTTTTGAAAACTCAGTATATCCTAATTGATAAACCATTCCCACAATTATGGTTCTTTAAGGAAACAATTGATCTATTTATAAAAATTCCGTTGTTCCTACACTTGATCATGTTTCATTAAATCTTATATGATTCGTTATTGTATACTTGATCCTGTTTCATTGCATCTTATATGATTCGTTATTATATACTTGATCTTGTTTCATTGAATCTTATATGATTCATTATTAGATACTGTTGATTCATAATATTAAAAAGCTTGCATACTTGATCCAAAGGGATTATACTGCATAACTGAAAGCAAAAATCTCCATCTAATGTGGGGTAACACATCAGTCATGTGTACATGGTTAAAAGCCTGTGGATAGGGTAAGCATATCCGCCTCAGCTAAGAGGGGTGGTCCTAGCCCTGAGACCTGATCAGTCTTACGCTCTGTATTACTGTTTATGAGTGAGCAAGGCATTAGCCGCCACTTCAGTTATTGATATGAGGGTGAGTAAGGTATTAGCCGCCACTCCAACTATTTACATGTGGGAAGCAGACCGCTTCTAAAAATTCTAATTTTTGCTAAATTGATGATATTAAACTCCAACTGTTATTGATCATTGAAAATTTGTCTCTTCTACACTGTTACATTGAAACCTTGATAATTTTATTGTTAAACATGTATTCATACATTGTTTCATATTTATTGTAAAGTACTCATTGAGCTTCTCTCACACCCCCATAGTGTTTTGTTTCAGGTCCAGTAGCAGACTTAGCAAGTGAATCTCAAGTATCTATCTCCGCTTGGGATTACTTCGCTGAATGTAAAATGATTACAACTTAATATTTAGGTCAGATCATTTAGAGCTTCATGGATTAATATGGTTTTAGTATTGTAATAATTGGTTAAATGGCATGCTTTATATAGGTTAGAAATTGTAATGTCATATGTTATAATGGATTATAGAAATTAATATTTTATACAATGATATGTGTTTGATGATGAGACACATCATTTAATGAGTAGTATACATTGGTATATATGAAACACATGCTACGGATAATACAGGTTGTGATTTTGGGTTCATAATTAATGGAACGAAGTGTATTGTAATTTTGAATAAGGGGTTCTATGGGTTGTTGGTGCTTTTATGGTTACCCATGCCCTAGGACCGTCATATTACCTAAGGTGGGATGTGACAGCTGAGTACCAAAAAGGCCCTAGTTGAGGCTTGGGGCAATGTTAAAGCTATTGGTACATAGAAGAAGTTCGATACTTTTAAAGATAATCTGGAGGGGAGTGACCAATTTATCTTCCGTCTTCCTTTGCCAATGAGAAAATTTTCTCTTCAAACAATGACAATGCTCTGCCCCAAAACAATGGTAACTATGTGTTCTCCTATCATCAATTAGAGGCAGGTATGAGATTTCCACCCACTCTTTTTTTTGTTAAGTGCTTCAACTATTTTTGAGTAAATCTACTGATGCTGAACCCTAACTCCATCAAGGATATGCACTAGTTTGAGGTGCTATGCTTTGCTCTGGGATTGCCCCCTGCACTTACATAACCGCTGCGAGACCGCACCGGAATCTCTTCATCAACAAGGAGAACAAAGTGGCTTCATGGCACAATAAGTTTGCCCTGATCATCATGATTGACGAGTTGGGTGTGAAGGGAGAAGGCTTCGGCTTCTTTGGTAAACTAATGATCCCATATAAGGGGCTTTCGGACTGCCCTGAGGACATAATCAAAGATGAGCTTCGAATTGTGAAGACTCTCATCTTCCAAAACTCAGTGTATGATGCGTGGAAGATGGGCGTTGTTGCCAATTCAAAGGATGTGCGAGGTAATCCTACTTAACTCCTCCACATTCAGGATGTGAGAGGTGAGTCTTTATTTTCTGTTGCTTTATGTGCACATTCTTCTCTTATTTTTTTTTATTTCATTGTTTCCTTGCTTGATTTTCTTCATAGAGGTGGCTGAGAACCCAAATCACTATGCTGATCTTTATGAGTTGGTGAAGATGGTGGAGGCTGAACCGTATAATCTTGCTGCTCAGCTCCCAATAATCAACCCTAAATCTAGCCAATTAAGAGCTTGGACTGTCCAAGATTTGGCCCCCTATCCCTGAGGAAGATGAAGGGCTTCCTGCACCTTCAGTGAAGAAGGGAACTGGCAAGAGAAAGCTTGTTAAAGCTGCTGATCGTCATGCTATCCCTCCCACTGCTTCGAAGCCTGCTTCGTCTACTACGAAGTCAGCTCCTGCTCCTTTTAAAGGAGTTCTAATTTCTGAAGTAGACTCAGAGGCAAAAAGGAGAGCTCATCCTCCTTCACTTGTAGTTTCAACTGGGAAAGGGAAGGAAAAAGTGAAGTTGTCTCCAAGGTGAAGCCCACAAAGCCTTTCAACCCTTTTGCCTTTCCAGTAAAGCCTGTTGATCTTGGTATACTGGAAGGCGATGACGAGGATGATAAAAAATTAATTGCCCAGGTCGTTGCTCGTCTTAACCGGGATCTGGTTGTTGATCCAAGCATTCCTTCCGACTCATCTTTAGTCTTCTCTCCATCGGCTTCGTCTTCGGCTGTATTCGAAAAGTTTATTACTAGTAAGACTTCTCCGCCTCCTGACATTATCTGGGCCTCCGAAGGTCATTTAGATAATTATTTTTTTTTTGTTTCTTTTATTTGAAGCTCTGTAAGTTGTCTGTTGACATAATTGTATTTTGTTTTTTTAAGTGCTTTAGCAACTATCAAGGCGACTATTGTGAGTCTACCTACTATTACTAAGAGGACTGTGGTCCCTTCTCCTGTAAGCACTCTACCGGCTACTGAGAAAACTCCTGTAAATTATACTATACAGGCTATTTTCGCTTGGGACTCTACCAAAGCAAGGACTCTCTTTGAATGATTTCGCCAATAGAAAGAAAAGGGGTGTTTCCCCGCCTCCTCCCTCCAAGGTCTCTGAGGGTGATGCTTTTGTCTTGTTCTCTCAATTTCAAAGGGAAGTTTTGCCTTCTCTTACTCTAAAGCCGAGCAAACAGGTTTCTTTTGCGAAATTAGAAGATTTGGCTACGCCAGTGAAGAGACAGAGGATTGTGGGGGCCTTCTAAAGCCATCATGGATACTGCTACAACTACTGAGGGGAAAAGCACTATTCCTTTGCAAAATGTTACCCATGGTACTCATGATGCTTTCCTTGTGACCACTAGGGCATTGACAAATTTGCCTGCCATTGATCTCTTTTTCCTTCATCCTTCTCCTACTCTACTCGTTGCTTTGATGAGGGAGACTCTTGAAAGGAAGGAGTGCATACTTTAAGAGGTATTTTTTTGAATTTTTGCTCTTTCTTTGTTATTGTTTGTTGCCTTTTGATTTCTAACTCCCTTTCACATTTTGCTTTATGGTATGCTTTTACTACTAGAAAACTTGTGACCTAGATAGGTCTCCTCCATGACCATTATGCTGATGTGCAGAGAGTGGCCATAGAGTGGGAGGAGACTTGCTATAAACTCGAAGAGGACTTGCGAGTAGTCAGGGCTTGACTAGAGGAGGAGAGGCAGAAGGCTGCCTCATTGGAGGACCTAAAGAATGTTCGAAAGGAGAAGGCTGAGTTAGAGGAGCAACCGAAGTTGAAGGACGAAGCTCTTAAAAATGCCAAATTGGACTCTGAGACCTTTCAGAAGGTGGTGGCTAATCGAGATGTGGCTATTTCGGGCTTAAACTGCCAATTGGGAGAGTTGCAAAATAAGTTCAATGTTCTTACTGTAGATGTGAAGCAGATCCCTAGTCTTCATTTGGACCTTGAAAAGATCAAGAGAGATCTTCGAGAAGCACAAGCAAGATTGCATGCCACATCTTTGAAGTTGAAGGCTGTGAATGCCTTTTGAAGTCGAGCTGAGGAGGGCATAAGAAAGTTGTTCGAGTTTTTATTACCTCAAAGAATTATCATACGAGGGTAACAACTGAATCTTATAAGCCCTTACGGATGTGGAAGTCCACCTTCCTCAAGTGCTTACTCTTGTGCCTCAAATGGAAGCCATTGACACTCTTCTTATTCTTAAAGATTTAAAATTTGCCTAGGCCGAGCCACAAGGCGACAAGAATGATACGGTCACACCGGAGGACCTTATGGACATGTTCCAGAAGGTCACACCTCATGACTCTCTTCATTCAGTTCACTTTGGGTCTTTGGCTTTGTCTGCTTTTGATAGGGGAAAGAGATGAATAGAAATGAAGTGCATGTTGTGAAGCCCATCTCTGCTATCCCTCCAGCTTTATCCTCTGAGAATCCTTCTATTCTGTCTTTTACTGATCAGACTGTTGTAGTTCCTCTCGCTTCTAATCTTCCTTCAAATTAAGATCCTCCTTTGACCCAATAGTTTACAGTAGTTTTCTCTTTTGTTTACACACAAATTTTTTTTTTTTGGTAATACATGTACATTTATTTTTAATGAAATGAATACAATTTTTTTCCTTTAATTGCGCTATCTACATTTTTCTTAAGAATATTATTTTGTCTTGTGTTTTTGCTGAGTTGCTCTGAATTTGTTGGTTGCCGGGTGCTGAATGAATGCTTCTGCCTTTGTTTTCATTTAGCAAATTTATGTTTGTTTTTTTCATAGACTTCCTTTGCTGCTTCTATGGGCTATCTCCCCCCAATGAAGAGGGAACTTTTTCCCTTAGCAAGTTCTATTAATTTGTATAAGTTTTCATTTGTTGAATCTTTTCGCATGGATGCATTTTTAGTAGTCATTCTTTGTTTAGAATTGACTAAGTATTAGTGCCTATCTGACTTCACTTGGACTACATCGCCTTTTGAGCATCAACCTGGGCATTCATCGTTTAAATGAATTTAAGTAGGAATTTTCACTTCCTCTTATGGGAAATTTCCTAATGGTCTTTCGCCTAACCGTACTAGGTCTTTTGCCTATTAGATGTTTCCTAGACTACATCGTTATTTGGCCAAAGCCTAAGCATTCGTCTTTTGAGCCAATCTAAATAGGACTTTCATTCCTCTCAACAAAGGAACTGCCTCGTGGACTTTCTCTTAGCCATACGAGGTCTTTCACTCTCTCTTTTAGAGAGTTGCCTCATAGTCTTTTGCTTAGCCGTACTAGGTCCTTCGCCTATTAGATGTTGCTTGGACTACATCACTATTTGGGCCGAAGCCTAAGCATTCGTCTTTTGAGCAAATCTATATAGGACTTTCATTCCCCCCAACAAAGGAACTACCTCGCAGAATTTCATCTAGCCATACTAAGTCTTTCACTATCTCTTTTAGAGAGTTTCCTCACGAACTTCAACCTAGCTGTACTAGGTCTTTTGCCTATTAGATGTTGCCTAGACAACATCGCTATTTGCGATAAAGCCTAAGCGTTCATCTTTTGAGCAAATCTAGTTAGGACTTCTCGCTCATTCTTTATGAGGAGCTTCGTCTGTTAGGACTTAACCTGGAGTACTTATCACAATTGGCCTTTTCAGCCTCTACTTTCCTGTTCTAAGTTGATTCCAATAGCCTTAATTCTAGTGAGGGCTCCACATTAAGTGAGCTCCTCTAGATCATGCATCCATTCATTTGATTGTGAATCATACATTCAAAAAAAAAAAAAAAAAACAAATAAACTTTTGATAAGTGCTTCTTTTATTGATTTTCATTGTTAGTACATCTTCAGGTGTTGTATATTCCATGTGTGGAGAACTTCGACACCTTCCATTGTTATAAGTTTGTATGTAGCTAGCCCTATGACCTTTTTTACTTTGAATAGTCCTTCTTATGTTGGGGCAAGTTTTCATGTGCCTTCACGCTTTCTAATGGCTTTAAGGAATTTCATGACTAGGTATCCTTTGTTGAACACCTGGTTCTTAACTTTTTTGTTGAAATGGTTGGTAGCTTGTTGTTTATAAGCTGTAACTCGGATGCTAGCAATGTTTTTGAGCTCTTCCATTGTTACAAGTTTGTATGTAGCTAGCCCTATGACCTTTTTTACTTTGAATGGTCCTTCTTATGTTGGGGTAAGTTTTCATATGCCTTTGCGCTTTCTAATGGCTTCGAGGAATCTCATGACTAGGTATCCTTTGCTGAACACCTGGTTCTTAACTTTTTTGTTGAAATGGTTGGCAGCTTGTTATTTATAAGCAGTAACTCGGATGCTAGCAATGTCTTTGAGCTCTTCAAGGAGATCAAGGTCTATCCTTCTTACCTGGTTGTTTACTTCATCTCCATAGTAGTTGACTCTCCCACTTAGCATGCCTATGTCCACAGGAATGACAAGTTTTGTGCCATAGGTCAAGTTGAAGGGTGTCTCACCAGTGGGCTACTTAGAGTGGTCATGTAAGCCTAAAGGACATGATGTAGTTTGTCTGCCTTGCTTTAGCCATATCCATCCATTCTTCGTTTCAACCCTTGCAGGATCATTCGATTGGTTACTTATGTCCGGCCATTTATTTGTGGATGGGCTACAGATGAGAAGTGTTGTCTGATGTTGAACCCTGAATAGAAAGCTCTAACTTTGACATTATCGAACTACTTCCCATTGTCGCTAACAATTTGGTATGGAATGATGAACATGCATTAAATATTTCTCCATAAAACGTTAATTACTTTCTCGACAATGATAGTGGCCAGCAGCTCTACTTCGATCCATTTAGTAAAATACTCCACTACAATGAGAACGAATTTTCTTTGTTCCAAATCTATGGCAAAGAGTCCCACTATATCCATCCTCCACTTTGCGAAAGGCCATAGGCTGGAAATTGACATTTGCTCTACTGTTAGGATATGGTTACCATGATCAAACTTTTAGCAGTATGGGCTTTTCCTAATGAATGTTATTGCTTCTTCCTTCATTCGAGGGCAATAGTATCCCTATCTGATTGCCTTCGTTGCCAACATCTTCCCCTTATGTGCATCCCACATAAGCCTTCGTGAATCTCCTTTATGACATATTCAGCTTCGCTAGGGCTTAAACATCTCAGCCAATGAAGGGAATAAGGCCAATTGTATAGGATCTCATTGTGTAAGAAGAAGTGTGCGCTTCGATGTCTAATCTTCTTCGCTTCTCTAGCATCTTCAGGTAGTTCACCTTTCTCTAAGTAAGCCTTGATCAGATCTAACTAACATGGCTCTTCATCAATCTCTATGACTTCCTCCCCCTCTTAGGCACTTGGGAAAGCCAAAGTGCCCATAAAAATTCTCTAAGGTAATTTCACTAGATGGGTGGCTGCAAGTTTACTGAGGCTATAAGCTCGATAATTCTCTCCCCTCAAGATTTTGCAAAATTGCAGCTTGACCCCTTTGTTCTTCATCTTCTGAATGATGGCCTTCGTCTTCTGCAGATTTTTAGCCATATTAGCCTCTTTGGCTTTGAATTGTCCTTCTACTTGTCCCACCACCACCACTAGCTGAGAGTCATTGTGCACTCTTAGTTCTCTTAGTCAAAGACAATCTGCAAATAGAAGGCCTTGAATTACTGCCTCATATTCCGTGATATTGTTAGTGGCTTCAAAATCTAGCCCTAGGGCATACTCAAGCAGGAATCCTTGGGCACTTTTTAACACAATACCAATATCACTATCTTCTTTAATGCTTGCCCCATCCACAAACAATTCCCAATTGAGCATAGAGCTTGGTGGTGGTTGATTCGCTTCATCATTCCCTGCATGGTTCTCTTCTTTAGGTTCTTGTTCAGGATCGAAGGAACATTCTAAAATAAAATCTACTAGCACTTGAGCTTTGATGGTTGACTTTGATTTGTATTGTAGTGCATATTGTCCCAACTCTACTGACCAACATAACATCCTCTTATACGTCTCTCGTCTGTGTAACACTCTTTGCAAAGGCTGGTCTGTTACCACTACTCCTTGATGAGCTTAAAGATACACCTTGTACTTTCAAGCAGAGAGGAGTAGGGCGTATGCTAATTTTTTTATGGGCAAATAATTTAGCTCTGCTCCCATGAGAACTTTATTGAAATAATAGATGGCTTTTTGAACCAACCCTTCTTCTCTGATCAACACTGAATTTATAACATGGTTTTAAGAAGATAAATAGATTAATACCTCTTCTCCAGGCAAAAGCCTGCTTAGTATCTGCTTTGAACTCAGGAAGACTTTCAACTCTTCGAATGTAGTATGGAAATCCTCATTCCATTCAAAGGTTTGTTATTTTCTGAGCTTTTTGAATAAATGAAGATACTTCTCTGCTAATTTAGACATGAATATATTCAATTCAACGATCCGGCCAGTCAACCTCTGAACCTGCTTCATGTTGCGTGGAGCTGTCATGTCTAAAATAGCTTTCACTTTATCTGGGTTAGGATCGATCCCCTTCTCGCTCACTATAAAACCAAGGAATTTACCTCCCTAGATGAAAAAGACACATTTCTCGAGATTCAGCTTCATCCCATAATCATTCATAACTCCTATCACTTCGGCCAAATCTTGGAGGTCGTTTTTAAAGCTTTTGCTTTTCACTATCATGTCATCCACATATGCCTCAAGATTCCTACCCAACTGCTCTTTGAACATCTTATTCACGAGGCATTGATATGTGGCTCTGGCATTTTGAAGGCTAAAAGCCATTGACATATAACAGTAGATACCCTTCTCTGTAATGAATGAAGTATTCTCTTCATCATCTGTGTGCATCTGGATTTGATGGTACCCCTACTTTGCATAAATAGATGACAAGTACCTGTATCCTACTGTTGAGTGTACCATCTTGTCTATCATGGGCAAAGGAAATGAATCCTTAGGATATGCCTTGTTCAGGTTTGTGGATTCCACATACATTCTGTATGTCTCGTTTGCCTTTTTTACTAACACTACATTCGACAACCACTCTGGATATTGAACTTCCCTTATAAATCCTGCCTTCATCAATTTATCCACCTCATGCTCTATTACTGCTTGACACTTTGGGCCAAAGCATCTCTTCTTCTGTTTGAATGGTCTTTTGGCAGGATCTACATTCAACTAGTGAGTTATCACCTCAGGGCTTACCCCTTCCATTTCAACCGAAGACTAAGCAAAAGTTGACACACTTGTTGCTAGAAATTGACGGGATTGGACTTTCTACTCATCTTTTAAAGAACTATTCAACAACAAGAATTTTTCTAGTTCTTCCTCCTTCACTAGAAACTTTTCTAATTTCTCCACTGGTTTGATCTGCTGCTCTGGGGTATAGGTAACCACTTCGATTATTGCCACTTCTTTAACTTGCACCACAGTTGGATCCTTTTTTAATCTTTTCCTTTTCTGCTTAGATTCATTATGTTCTTACATCCCATACACATAAAACTCACCTCTTCCTGGTTTATAGATTGTCATTCTCAAATTCATTATATTGGTGGAGGCATCGAGCTCATACAACTACGGTCTCCCAAATAGGATGTTATAAGCCAACTGCACCCTTGTCACTATAAATTTTGCCATCACTGTCACACTGTCAGGAGCAGTACCAATAGTGATTGGGAGCTTCATTACTCCTACATATGGGACTTCGATTTTGTCTAGTGTGCGAACTGGATTCCCTACTCTTCTAAGTCACCCTCGCTCAACCCCATCTTAGCATAGGCATTAGTAGTAAGTAGGTTGACTAAGCTACCTTCATCAACTAGAATTCTCTTCACCATGAAGTTCGCTACTACAGCCTGAATGATTAGAGGATCTACTATAAACCCTTAATTTGGAGTCAACTTAATTAGGTTTTCCTTTAATTCCCCAATAAAAATAAATAAAATTAAAGTGGCGACCCCCTTTATGAATGACAAAATACAAAATTCAATTTCCATAACACATAGCGGGTTCCAATCGTGGAGTTTCTCCAGAAGAGCATTTTGATTCCCTTTACGGATCAGAACGGTACTCGGGCGGGGCCTCACAGTTGGTTACTCCACTGGGGACAATTAAATCTTTTTTTAAATAAAAGATAAAAATGAATTACTTTTGGTAAAAATAAAGTTTGGCTTTAGTTTCAAAATAGCTTTTCATGCACCACTACATTTGGGCTCCTTATCCAAAACCCTAGTTTCCTAGGAAAACAATGGATAGAAAGTAACATCGAATAGGTAACCCTCCTTGGGTTTATTCATCGATAGTGAAATCATCCAACCCGCGATGTGTCTTCTAAATCCTTTTTAGAGGTGTAACGAGTATGCTCGTATCGCTTGTGAGGCCTCGCCCGAGCACCGGTCTGATCCGCTAGAGGGAATCCAAATGCTCATTTGGGTTTGAACTCACGATGGAGCCCTCAAGCTCAGATTGATTGATTTTGAAAAATGTTTTAGAGTTGCCACCTTACCTTATTTTTATTTGGGAAAATATAAGGTAAAAACCCATTTTGACTCCAATTATATCTCAAAGGAAAAGATCACTAGCCTAGAAACCAAAGAGGATTCGGGGACTAGGTTTTCAGTTCATTTTAATTAGTTTGGCATTTAATAAAGTTGTGACTTAAAATTGATTTCATGAATAATGCTTGTACAATTAATATGATGCATGATAATATAATAAAAGCATGTTATACATAAAATAAACAAGAAGAGGATAAAAGGAAGAGAAAAGGTAAGTTACAATTACAACAAAAATCTGAATTAGGGGATACCTCCTCTAGCCCTTATGGGTTCTAGGAAGTCACACATTCCCCAAACTAATCAATATAACAAAATAAATTAGATTAAAGTGAAGAAGGTGATGAGGGGAGAAGTTGGTTAGTTTTAATTAGATTTGATGCTTAGACCAAGCATGCCTGCGTATCCCTTTGAAAGGGAATCAGAACCCACGCAGTTCTCCCTTCTTGCGAAGGGGTTTGCTTAGTCAAACTATTTTATCATTTTTTGATTAATTGAAATTTGAGTTGATTGGATTGATTTTAATTAATTACCATATTGAATTAATTACTTCAAATTTTAATTAACTAATATAAGTGAATCAATTAAGAGAGAAAATAATTAAGCAAGGAGCCCAAAGTAAAAGATGAGAATAATCCCATGGAGGGAAAATAAATAAATAAAAAGACTAATCCCAAGGAGGGAAAAAATAAATTAAATAAATAAAGAAAATGAAAAGAGAAAGAAAAAGAAGCTTACCTTGCACTTGAGCGGCTTTGGGATGGCGGCGGGGAACTTTTGACTCAGCGGGTCGGCTCGGAAAGTCGCAACCCAGTTTGCTTTGCAAAGCAAGGAGTAGTAGCAAAGAAAAAATAAAATAAAAATAAAAAGAAAAGAAAATTTAAAACTAAGGAGCTTGTTCCTTGGTGGACCAAGCTTATGGGGATGATTCACTTGATACAAAGGCCAATCAAGCAAGCCAGGAGGTTAAAAGGTGATCCTGAGGTCAGAAAAACTGACTTGGGGGGGTCTGAATATATAGTACAGAGGCTTGGGGATGATTTTATGTGAATTTCATGTGGGAAAACGAAATAGGGACACTTTGCCGTAGGGGCTACCTGCGGTACCGCAGGAGGAGCCTGCGTTGCCGCAGGCAACCCTACGACTCCCACAGGCTGCACTTCCTTTTTTTTTTAATTATTATTCTTATTATTATATATTATTTATACATTTTTGGGGGTCCAAAATCAAAGGTTTACACCGCTGGACCCACGTGAGGCTCCTTGACTCACATGTGGTTAGGTATATAGCTGCTCTAGTGTGACGAGTACCCAATTCAAGCCACCCTTACCTTTCATGTAATGAACCTAGAACCTAATCTTAGGTTGTATGTTCCATAAAGAAAAGTCCTTACACATCTGCATCATCATTCATTATCACGCATCCATATTGCACAACATGCATTCATTTTAAGTGGAGCCTTGAATCGAAGATGGGTCAAACACTTTTGACCCAATCACCGTTGCCCCACAAATCTCAAGCCTATTATATTTGGCACAACATGCAACCCTAAGCCCAAAGCATTGGTCCATCCTACCTAATGAAATCCTCAAAGCCTAATACCTTTAGCACAACATGTAATTCTAAGCCTGAGACCTTGGCAAATCCCCAAAGCTAATACCTTTGGCCAATCATACTCAAAGCCCAAAAATAGTTGGCCCACAACACCATAAGGGATCCTTTTCCCTCAAGAATCTATATACTCTTTCCATATCCTCACTCTCCACTTATCGGTTTTCTTTTGATTTTGCTTAAAGGTACCAATGGCTAACCCAACTGACATGGCTGCCCTGACCACACTCATTACCAATCTCCTTTAAAAGCAAGAAAAGAATTTTCAAGCAATTATGAATGCTCAACAAGCCCAATTTGAGGAACAAAGGCAATCCATCATCAAAGAAGTACGGGCCATGGTTAATCAAGCTAGCCTCAACCAAACTAAAACAAACACATCTTTGGACCTGATGATGTGCCGAAACGCACACTAACAACTGCAAGTGCACAGGTCGTTATCAAGTAATAAAATGATGAGTAAATTATCATTTCCCATGAGGAATGTTTATAAGTACTAGCTCAAACTTCAACTATTGTCTAGTGAATAAAATATTTAGGATAATAAAACTAAAACTAAAAGGTGAGAAGATTGAAAGACATAAATAAGAATAAAGCTATCTAGATACGAATCCCCCTAGCCTATCATGAATGTCATGAACAATGGAATTGATTAACCATACAATGCATTGAATTGGCGTTCCACTAATTTAGACTAAAACCTCTCTCGAGCGATTTAA
>CATKHJ010551347.1:0-14017 GCA_949750685.1 Vernicia montana | reverse complement strand
ATCACCTTCTCCTCTTGAGTCTCTATGAGAATCTATAGAAAACCCAAGTAGAAAATAACAATAACTCAATAATCTATTCACTTGACTCATATAACAATACTAATGATGTTAGATTAACTTAATCTCACCATTATCTTACATTTATTAGAAGAAATTGAAAGGAATGAAGAAACCTTAACTTACCTTAACTTGGAATGCTTGAACAATGAAGAGAGGAAATGGATTTCCTAACGCTAGATTCTCCCTATCATGCCAAAAAGATGTTATCTTGGAATTAGAATGATGGATCTTAGTCTTATAGTAGCATTTATGGAGTTTACTAGTGTTTAGGGATGGTTGAAACCAAAATAAATGAGAAAGGTTATGCTTCTCTCGCTTGGGGCTGCTGTCTTTTTTATAAATTACAATGGTGAACGAGCGTTCATCAATGATGAACGAGCATTCATGAAAAAACATAAAACTCCACTATTTACACAGAGGGATTTTGAACGGGTGTTCATATTATTGAACGAGCGTTCATCCCCTTAGTCCGTAGTCATGTTACTGTTCACGTGACTGTTCTTGGCCTTGTGAAATAGTGTTCACTTCTTGAACGAGCGTTCATCTTCAATTCTTGAAATTTCACCATTCACACAGTGAGTTTCTGAATGTGCATTCACCACTTTGAACGGGCGTTCAACCCTATTTTTCTCAAATTCTATTTCTTTAACTTACTTTAACACTTCACCTATTCTTAATACATATCATTTAACTTATAATTCGTTCATACACATGATGTACTATCAGTAAATCATTCATATAGTCAATAAAAGTCCATGTACATATTCGGGGTATTACAATTGATGGTCAATTTGAGGAATTAAAGCATATAATTAATTTTCCCCAAAATTTAACCTTTGGTCTTAATTAGGGTTTTGATATGAATTTAATTCAATAAAATTGATCTATGTATTAGCATAGTTATATACTAGAAGTATATAAAAATCTTCAATTGAAATTTTGACCTTATGAAATCCATTTCCTTATTGATCAAATTTTGGCCAATAAAAGAAATTTTCATAGTTATTGTATATGATAACTAGACTAAAATGCTTGTTTAAATTGCTTATTATGTGTACTGATTAAATGGAAATTTAAGTGGAAATGATTGTTAATCATGGATGGAAATTACCTTATTGATATTTGGACTAAGTAGTCATATTAATTCAAACAAATGTTATTTAATTGATTGTATTGCAATTGATTGATTTGATGAAAGTATGATTGCGTTAATAGTTAACAAGAGAATTGATTAGGAGTTAGAAAATATAAATTATGATTAGAGGTCATCGTTCCTTATATGACACGAGTTGATATGTATGAACTGTAGAATCTAAAAATAAAGAAAAGGATAGAGAGGACTCTCTCGAGTGCAAAGATCGTCCATTCTGTCTTTGCTGAACTGTAATTAGGAGCTAAGGAAACATATGTGAGTATTTAACAATATAATATTTTATGTAACTTCTTTGCTGAGACCACTACTGAATTGAATCATATAATGATACCAAAGTTATTGAAATCTACCATTTCATAACCCTAAACTGGTCCATTTATATTTTATTTGTTAAGGCCTTTGGCCTACTTCCTTGAATGATTGTCTTGTTCATTAAATGAACTATGTAAATGATATCCAATTACTGTATTGAAATACCCAGTTGTATAACTTTTGTAATTGAACCATATAAATCCCAATCTCATAAGTTCTATAAAACAGAAATCTCCATCTGATGTGGGGTATACATCAGTTATGTGCACATGGTTAAGCCTATGGGTAGGGCGAGCATATCCAATCCTAGCTAGGAAAGGTGGTCTTAGCCATAAGACATGATAAGTCTTATGCTACTTGTTATATGAGTGAGCAAGGCTTAGGCCGCCAATCTTATTTTACATGTGGGAGACACTCCGTCTCCAAATATTTGATTTCTGCTAAATAAACATCGATATCCTGTTATCTTGATTCTACCCAATGTATTTCTTTTAAGTGATCTCATTTTTTGATTAAATTCTTATAAAGATATTATTGAAAACTAAATTTGTATTCTTAACCACATTTAATATTATATTATTATTTACTCACTGAGCTAGTCACATTCTTTAGTTGTTGATATTTTTCAGGTGCAATAGCAGAATCAGCAAGGTAAATCTCAAGTTTTAATCCTCCAATCGGGGTTGCCCTGCTGCAGTATATATTTTTATATATTTTGTATTCATATTGAGTATATGTCTTGAAAGGTGTTGAATTATAGCTCCATAGTCAATATGGTCTTAGCAATGTTGATATATGAACTTTTGTCTATGTGGTTTATATATATATATATATATATATATATATATATATTGATTGTGTATATTTGAAGACTATGTTATATGAATAATAACAATACAATAGAAGTATAAGTATAACATTTTCTGAATCGAACAACAACTGTTAAGTAATTAAATGGTATATGTTAAGTATACTTTTTATATATTTATGGTATATGTGAAGTATATATAAATTGAGTATCTGATACTGTTATTCAGGCTATGATTCTGGGTATTGGTTTATAATTGTATTATATAATATGGTGTAGCAATAAGGGGTTCTACGGGTTTAGGTGACTCTATATCTCCCTACACCCTAGGATCGTCACACTCTAAGGATGGGGCGTGACAACGATCCTGGAAAGGTATTAGGCACCCAGGTCGCCCAGCTGTGAAGTTGACTTCCACTAATTGGTCTCGTTAATATATGCTTTCATCTGGTTATTTGGACTATATTAACATGACAGTTATTGCACATCATCGATCAATCCATTACATATGGTGCATTATTTAACACAAAAGCATGCCTCAAACAATGCTTTAGCCATTTCAGTGCTTTAGAATTACCAAGTTATGATGCCATAACCAATTGGTGAGTTTTTATCATACCATATGCTTTCCTAACTCATTTGGTCCTAAATCATGCCTTGTTTCTACCAATTTAATTTAACCATATCATACTTGCACAAAACACATTTAAGAATTAAAGGCGCAAACAACCTAACATGCATACTTGTTAATTAAACCAATTATTTACCTAAATTCAGCATGCAATTCGAAGTTATCAAGGTTCATTTTAAATTCAATTACATGCATAAATCCTTTAATTACCAGATTGCATATTGGCGATCAATCATTTTAATTCTTAAGTCTAAAGCATTAAATTGGGATTTAAGGAAAGGGGATCCTTCAAAAGGTGAAGGATATTTAATTACAAACCCAATGATCAACCAAAATAAAAATGAAATAATCTAATTGAACTAATCTAGAATCTTGTGGACTGAAATTCGGATTGAATATGACTGAACTACATTTTTATTTCTTAATAATATTTTTATCTCTATCTCTTAGCTTTCCAATGCATCTTGAATCACCTCATTCAGATATTTGTAGCTCAAGTTATGATCAAAATACGAAAAGGTGTCAGGGCTATCCAGGCTGCATGCACCTTGTTGGGCGTGTGCCTAGGGCATGCGCCCATTACGTTGGGCCTACGCCCATTGATGGGTTTTCAGCCCTTCTTTCATATTTTCTCCAATCTTTTATCCAATCTCCATTTTCCCTTTGGTTTTCTCCGATTTGGCTCTCCGGGAATGATTCTAAGGGTTAGATAACACCAAAACAAACTCCAAAAACACAAAAACTCAAAGAATTCATTAGAATTAAAAATAAAATCAAAGGAAACTAACAAATCAAACAAAAAGGCAAGAACAAGATAGATAGCAATATGCACTCTTGATTTCAATCTAAACATTCTTTGAATTACTCTGATCATATGGAGTTTAACATTATATAATTGGTACATAAATGAATTAATCAAAATAAAATTTAAACATGAAATCATATATGGAACATAAATGATGAACCATCAAAAAAACATGACCAAAAGAAGATCAAGGCAATTGAAAACTAGTTTCAATTCAACTTGGCTTCTGGAATTCAAGGTGAATACTCATACATATGCAAAATCATAACAAAATTTCATGTTAGAAATGCATTCCTGATAAGAACCCAATTAAAACAAATCATTGATTTTAAAATTCAAGCAAAGCTATAAACATGACAAAAGAATCAAATTAACATACATGAATTGAAATTCGGTATGGAAGAGGATCAAAAACTTGTTCTGATCCTCTCATACTCCTTCATAATGATCACCAAACAGAAATTAAATGAACATAAAATACCAAATCGAATGGAATTGCAATTAAACATGAATATGAACATGAACAAAAACAAATGACATGAACATGGCAAATAAATTGAATTAACTACTACATAATTTGAAATTAAGAAAGGGAAAGGAATCAAAAACTTATTTTGGTCCTTTCACATTCTCTCTTAACATTAAACAAACAAACAATAAATAAAATAATAGAATCAAATAAAAAAGAATTATAAATAAATATGAAAATGAACATCTAAATATGCGAATAATTAAATTAAATGGGAGATGGATGAGGAATCAATTAAGAACTGGTCTTAGATGGATGAGGAATCAATTAAAAACTGGTCTTAATTGATTCCAATTCACCCAAGATGATTAAAGGATCAAATTAAACAACATAAATAGAAGATTAAACATGGAATTAAGATGAATGTGATATGAACGTGATGAATATCACAATATTGAAAAATAAAGCAATTAAATTAAAAATCCTCTTTTAAACTACCTATCTCTTGACTTACCCAAATCCATTGAAATATTAGGAGCATAGAGAATCATTGGTAGGTGAGGATTAACCCTCAGGTTCATATCAAATTGTACATTTTTGTTGTTCTTGCTTCAATGATGATTCACAAATAGATTCTTAGGTTTTTGTTTTGTATTCTTGTTTTTGTTTTTTTATTCTTTGAAAATGGAGTTTTTAGTAGCTAAGGGGAGTTTAGAAAATATTTTCTTAGATAAAAAATGGCCACCCCCAAAAATGGATGAAAAAGATGCCTTTATATGATTTTTGCATACTTTAGGTTTTCTAGATTTTTTATTTATTTAAAAATGGATAAAATATTTTGGGAAGTTTCTGATCCTCCCCAATCTTATCATAAAGGATTATGAGGGATTAGGGGTGGTTAAAATATTTTTAATTTCAAAAATATTTGAAAAATATCAAAAATCTAGTTTGTCAACACACAAGGGGCGCGTGGCCCCAGCAAGGAGCAAATTTTAACTTTTTCCCCTCTTTAGGGACCAAATTGTAATTTTTTCCTCTCTAGAGGACTAAAGTGTAATTTTCTAAAATTCATTTTAAACCACCAAATTTTGAGGATTTAATTCATTAAAACCAAAAAACTCCAATTGAACTCCAAATTCAACCATTTTCAACATTAGTTTCAATTAAGTCCAAAAATCCTTTCAATTTAACCTAAAAATCGCATTATGAACCGATTTTCAAGCAAAAACAAATTGTTTCTCATCATTGGGCTCTAAGGTTGAAAATTAAGTATTCACATAGGGTTAATATATAATAGATAATCTCAATTAAAATAGCCCGTTATTACTTAATTGATCAAATGTCATGATGTGTAAAGGCAGAAAGCTGAACATTTGGAGAAGATGCTTGAGAATGAGAAACAACTACAAGAACAACATTGCTTAGAGCTGGAGATTGTTGAAATCGAAAATTACATTGAAGTGATGAAGCACCTACCAATTGTTGGTGATGCTAGCTCAAATGAGAAAAAGATGCTAGAAGAATTACAGATTGAACTAAAATCAAAGGAGTAGCTTGCCTCAATGGTGAAAGTGGATTTGACTACAATTTAGATTATTATGTATATTGAAAATATGAACAATTAACATGATATATGTTTAAGGCATGATGAACCACAATCTATATTGTGTTTTGGTTTAATTTTGTGACATAATGGATGTCGCAACTAAGTACTTTTATTTAGTTATATTTTTTTTTGGGTTAATAGCATACTACATAATTTGATACTAATATTTTGAAGTTTAATATATATATAATATAGTTTATATATTGTCCTTCTTTCTTTTTTATGTTCTTATATGATTTACAAGCATATATGCTATGACAAATAGATAACTTTTTTTTTATTCACTTGTCCAATTGCACTTGCAATTCTTTTACTGTAGTGCCTTATATGCATTAAAATTAAGTACTTGACATATAGACAAATTTTTGTTTTTTTTTTTGTTCATTTTTCCGATTGCACTTGCAAATGGTTTATTGAAGTGCCTTACTTGATTAGCTCTCCATGCCTATCAATTTATATGCTCTTTAAGATTTGAAAAAAAATCTTGGTGGTTTACATTTGGTCTTGTGGATTTTTAATCAAAAACAAAGGTATTTATCAATCAAAAGCTTATTAGGTTGGGGTGAAGTTTGTTTATTCATTGATAGGAATAGTTACATTAACTCTTAACTATATTATTTGCCATTCAATCATATAGTCAAGTTCATGTCCAAATCAACAAGAGGAACCCGATTATGACTTATTTCCTCAATATTGCTCTGATTGTATGAGGGGTCTTGTGATGAACCTCCCTTTCCTCTGCCCCTTCCAAGACCATTGCCAAAACCTCTATTCGTATTTTTCTTTCTACCAGCATTATTTTGTTGAGCAACTTTGCTTCTAGACTTGTACCAGGTAATCCTACGCTATCCTTGACTACGAGTAATCGTTGGATCATGAACATATGGTACATAACTCTCATTCTCTACGTGATTGTTGTTAGGTATTTCCTCTATGTTTGTTTTTTCCTCTATGTTTGCTAAAGGTTGATTCACTGAATTATTATCCCAATTTAACATTCTTTGCTTCAGGCTTTCCAAATTCCTCTTCAAGTACTCTATTTTGTTGTTGCTACTAAATGCTGGATCAATAATTTCATAAAAGAACTCTCAAACTCCTTTAATTTCTGATACTCAGTTGACGTGTGATACCCTCCAGCTAAAAGCATTTGGCTGTGTGGATAGTAAATGTCTTTCCTCCACCTTCAAATCAAATAACATTCATTAATAACCTTAATGTTTTTCACAGAAATCACCTTTAAAATATGATTACAAAGGATTCCTTTTTATTCAAATTTCTTGTAGTTTCACTTTAAAAAAGCCCCATCTTCTTTATACTCACCTCATAAACAAACTCTTTTTCATACCAATCATTAATTAGCCTCCTGTCAAGAATTTTGTGTTTCTCTACACCACTGTCCCATCCAGTTCATCATCATCAGAGACAATACCACAAGCGTTTTATCTCATCTTGAAAAACCTTCAACATTGCAGCTGTGAAAGCTTTCTGAAATTGTTGCTTCCATTTAAATTTAGAAATGCAATTAATCTTTTTGTTTTTAGACTTGTAATCTGCATAGAACTTCTTGTCAACCTTATCACAGATTACAATCTCATATTGTTCGATGAATTGCTTCAACGTGGTCATTGAGTGAACATAACCATCGAAATAAGCATGTATGCCCTTACTCCTTTGAGTCGATACCTTCTAGCCCAAAATGTGTCATTCAAATAAATCGGCACTCATTTTCTCCTGCAACTATAAAGTTTAAAAATCCAATGATTTTCTTAATTGATGATTCATTACAAACAATTTTCAATTACAAAAAATTTTCAATTACTTTTAAACAAATTAACAGTCAGGCTATCATATATTATAGCTTTAAAATCCAACATAGCTTTTCCAAAATCAGCAACACCTCTCAATTTATTAGGAATTTTGCTTATATATGCCATAAGCAATATCAATATACAATATTTGGAATAACTTCTTTAATGGCAGTTTTGATGCTCTTACATTAATTAGTTAGAATAACATTAGGTTGTAAGTTTCCCATCACCAACATCCAGGTAGAAAATAGCTATGTAAAAGAATCCACATCTTTTTTTGATATCAAAGCGTAACCTAAAAGAATGGACTACCCGTGGTGGTTAATTCCAACAATACTAGCAAATGGCATTTTGTATCGATTGACAAGGCAGGTGGTGTCAAAACTCACAACATCATTGAAATCTTTATAAGCAGCCTTGCCTTGAGGATGAACCCAAAAAACATTAGAGAGCCTATCATAATTGTCAAGTCGTATTGAATGAAAAAATTTACTATCCTTTTATTGCATATTAACAAAAAAAAAAAAAAAAAAAAAAAGACGAATACTCTCAACATCGCCTTTGCCAAGTCATAGCCTTCTTTGTTAATCAATAAAATTACGGCAATCATTTTCCAAGCAAGGTAAATTCTCTAGACCACTAGCTTCAATTTCAAACATGTGAACGCTCTTGCAAGGTCTTATACCAACTATGTCATTGGACTCCATTTTCCTCTTTATATAAGGACTCAACTTCCTCTGGCTTGCCATGAATCGACTCATATTTGGATCCAAATTATTATTGTGATCTGCATGGATTTTAATCACCTCCCATTTTCCATTATCTCTTAAAGTTGCGTTTATTCTTACTGGGCAATATGTCATTTTTGTTGTCTTCTCTGTAATTGATTTTTTTCCTTATCACAGCTAATTGTTTGTTATTTTCTTACTTGATTTCCTATATCCTTTGAATCAGACTTCTTTACAAGGCAAAATCCTTTCAATTTACCATACTCTTTATATGCATTGAATAAATCATCGATATTGTTAAAAAACATCCCCACTTATGGACCTTCTTCAACATTAATATCATCTTTCTATTGTTCTTGTTCTTCTTTTTCTTCATTACTGTAATAATTTATGACTCCATTATCTCCAGAATCATCACTTCCACCTCTACCAACGTTCATTAGACTGTCATCTTCACTCAATTCAAAAATATTTTCTAGTATACCATCTATCCTTTGTCCTCATCTCCCATCTTACTACTCGATAAGTTTCCTTTGTTTTCCTTCCTGATTTTAGTTTTGTTATCATGCAAAAACCAGGTGGTAGGGGTTTAAATTAGCTGAAGGGAGGACTTTAAAGAAATAAATATAGAAGAGAGGGAATTACTTTGGAGGGAAAATTGCTGAGATATTTGGCGCTGCAAAGAGATAGTATTTTGGTGTTTTGATCTAGATGTTAAGAATTTTGCCTCTAAAATTGTTAAAAAAAAATAGTCCCTTAAGTTTTTAAAAATTGCAAATAGATACCTATTGAAATGTATTAACATATTTTTTATTGATCTGTTTAGCAAGGTCCAACTATTTAAATAATTCCTAATTTCAAGAATAGTTGTAGCCCTGGCCACGGACCGGTTCGAAATTGGACCGAACCCGCCAAAAACCAGAATCGTAGTTACGGTTATGGCCTGTTCCTAACCTATAAGGAGGAACGGTCCAGTTCCGATCCTCCTTACCTTGAACCTAAATTAGAACTGCCGATTTGGTTCTGGTTCAAACCATCACTCAAATACTTTGCTTTTGGATTTTAAGGAGCAATTTTTGTAAAAAAAAATAATAATAATAAATTGATTTAGGTCCGGTTTGGAATCAAAACTGGAAAAATACGAACTAAAACCAGAACTAAACTGTCTATCTATGATCTAGTTTCGGTTCCATAAAATGTTGAACTAAAATCGCCAGTCCGGTTTCGATTCCATTCCGGTTTGGGACCGTGGCCGGGGCTAAGTAGTTGGGGAAAAAAACAAAAAAGTACTCCTAAATTCTAATACAAAATTTTCATGCATTTCTGGATCTAATTATTTATGTCTGCCCATTTTTTTTAGTGTGCGTATTAATTCTCTATCTTGCTAATTTTGGAATTGCTTCTAGCGAGTTATTATTAATATTTACTGCTAACTATAGTATAGTTTTTGTGCATTATAATTGTGAATTAAGATCCTCTTATATACATCCAATATGATAAGTAATGTTAAATAATCTCTATCGTTAAACGTAAAATAAAAGGTCGAGATTTTTTTTAAGAAATTAAAATTTCAAATTTTTTAGAGTAGATTATAATGTAAAAATAAATTTCAACCATTTATTTTATATTTAACAGTGGAGATTATATTAACATTACATATCATATTATAATGAATATGAAAAGATTCTAATCCTAAAATTGCAATAAGTAATTAATTGAGAATTCTAGTCTCATCATACAATTTCTCACCTTTTTTACCCCCATTAAATTAGAAGAAAATCTAAAAGAAGATAAAATCGTACATCTTTTATTTGGAAGATTTAGGATGGAATTGCATTATATTAGTTACATTTTTAGTTAATAAATTAATTTGTCTGCCATGCTTTTGGATGTTTTTATTATCTAATTAATGTTAATGAATATTAATTATTTAATAATATATATATATATATATATATATATATATATATATATACATTTTTAAAGAAGTCGCGAAAATAAAATAATATTATATCAATTGAGAAAATTATAAATTATTTTCATTAATTACCATAAAATTGATTTAAGGATATAATTGACAATATTGCAACTAACATATATATTTACTTAAATGAAATAATATATTCGTATATTCATCCATTTATCTGTGAATAATAAATTCACAAGATTATGCACAATAAATGATAGCATAAATCTTGTATTTAAAAGAAAAGAAAAGATTTCATCAATATCAGTCTTGTTCTAGGTGACAAGTTTCTTTGTCTTGTTCATGGTGACAAGTCTTCGTCCTTACGTTTTCTTGTTTCTTTGTGACATAATATTATTTTTCTTTTCCAATGAACAGTACTATGCAAACTAATCGTAGTATTGAAGACATATATTCTAGGTTATCAATAGAGGAGGAGAATAATGGTGGATTGGAGGTTGGTGAAAATGATTTGCAAGTTTCGAGTGAGGAGTTTTGTATGGTTGGCAAATTCCTAACTGATAAACCAGTCAATTTTGTGGCCATGAGAAATACATTAGCAGCGCTGTGGAGGCTGGTTTGTGGTGTAGGTGTAACAGAACTATCTAATCAGCATTTTTTTATTCAAATTCTACCATGAACTTGACCGGGAAAATATGGAGGAAGGTGGTCCATGGGCTTTTGAACAAAACCTTCTAATCCTTAGAAAAATTGAACAAGGAGAGAAGGCGGAGAAGGTGCAACTGGACACTGCTGCCATGTGGATTCAGGTCTATCAACTCCCAATTGGATTTAACTCAGAAAAAGTTGCTGAAAGTATTGGTAATTATGTGGGCAATTTTATCAGAACTGATGAGAAGAATTATACTAATATGTTAAGAAATTTTATTCGCATCAGACTATAAATGCCGGTGAATCTTCCAATCAAACGAAGGATGCGAATAAAAAAGGCGGTTGGCGAGTGGTCCTGGATTGAATTCAAGTATGAAAGGCTACCAATGTTCTGTTTTGTTTGCAGATTGATGGGTCACTCTGATCGTCAATGTCCTAAAGTCTTTGGTAATCCTAGAACATCTATTGAAAGAGCCTATGGGCCATGGCTACGTGCATCCAATCGTCAAAATAGTAATCAGTTGGGGGAAAGATGGCTGCGAAATGGTGATCCTACCGAAGCTGAGCGGTTTCCATTAATGGCTGTCAATGGACAAAACTCACCGATCAATATGAGGAGAGATAAGGAAACTGCCCAAGTTAGTGGTGTTATGCCGGAAATCATGGAGTAATAAGGGGAGTGGTTAATGCAGTTAATGTGGCCTCTTCCAGCTCATGTCAACTCCCAACTAAGGAAATAAATTGTGGAGATGAGCATATTATGGAAGAGTTGACCAAACAAAATAATCCTAAGGATACTGAAGGATTAATAATTACTGAACTAAAACGACCTAGGGTGGGGGGGGGAAGTTGGTTTAAACTGGTTAGTAGATATGGAGACTTAAGATGGGCTTATTGATGATGATAATGAACTTGTGGATCATAACATGGTCTGTCCAAAAAACATACCAGAGGCGGGACCTGGAGCCCAGGCCTGCCTACACCAATGAGTGCTCTAGCTTAGAATTGTCAGGGCCTGGCCAACCCCTGGTCAATTCAAGTTTTAAAGGACTTAGTCCAGTTGAAGAGGCCATGTTTAATTTTCCTGTGTGAGATTTTAGTAAAAAAAAAAGATAGAATGGAGTGGGTCAAGAAGCATATTGGGTATGATGGGCTTTTTGTAGTTGAGGTGGAAGGCCATAGTGGGGGCCTTGCATTAATGTGGAAAAACATAGCCCAAGTAACTATTCTTAGCTCCTCAAGAAACCACATTGATTCACAAGTATCCATGGACCAATTGGGAATGTGGAGGTATACAGGTTTCTATTGGAACCCAGATCGAAAATACAAAAGTACGAGTTGGAATTTGCTCAGATCTCTTGCATCTATGTCTTCCCTACCGTGGTGCTTGATGGGAGATTTCAATGCCATTTTAGACTCAATTGGAAAAGGGGGAGGTGCTAATTATCCTTCCCATTTAATTCAGGATTTCAGAAGAGTTATTCAAGATTGCGACTTGTTTGATATGGGTTTCTAAGGAAGTAAGTTCACGTGGGAACGATCTCGTGGTGCAGATGGGTGGATTGAAGAACGTTTGGATAGGGGTCTTGCCACTTCTTCTTGGTTGGAGGCTGAAATCGTGGTTTTGGATTACTCCTCCTCTGATCACTTGCCAATTTTCCTCAGTTTAAATCAATCCATCTATGTTCAAAAGTCACGCCGTTTTAAATTTGAGAATGTTTGGCTTAAAAAAAGGGAACGCAGGTATATAGTGCATCGCAGCTGGAACTCTTGCTCAGATATGGATATTCAGCAAAAAATCTATGAATGCAGTGTAGAGCTTTCAAAATGGGGTGGCGAGTTAGCCAAGAAATTCAAAGTTGAGTTGCAGCAATGTCGAACATATATGAAGCTTCTCATAAATAGAAAAGACCCCACTGGTATATTTGAATATTCTAGAAGTTGTAGTAAATATTATGATTTACTCAATCAACAAGAGATTTACTGGAAGCAGAGAGCGAAACAACACTGGTTGAAAGAAAGAGATTCAAATTCAAGATTCTTCCATCAGTATGCATCTTTTCGGAAAAAATTAAACAAAGTGAGTAGACTGAAAGATGAGGCAGGGCAATGGAAGGATACAAATGAGGAGATTCAGCACATTGTGGTAAATTATTTTAACTTTCTCTTTAAATCGAGTGGAAATAATGACGAGGAGATTATCAATTGTGTCAATCCTAAAATTACAGCAACTCAAAAAGAAAGTCTTATAAAGCCAGTAAAGAAGGAGGAGGCAAAAGCGGCTCTGTTTAGTAGGCATTCGGATAAGAGCCCGGGATTAGATGGGATGAATCTCGCTTTCTTTCAACGGCCAATTTACCATTTTAATATTTTTTTTAAAAATATTTACCAATTTGGTGTTTTTTAAAAATATTTCATATTTTATGTTTTTTTTTTAAATTATTTCCAAATTTAAGTGAATATTGGCCGACATGGAGGACACGAGCTGTCCGCTAGTCACAGCAGCGGACACGAGCTGTCCGCTGGTTACAGTAGCGGACAGGACACTGTCCGCTGCTATGAGAAGCGGACAGTGGAATTTTTTTTTTTTTTTTCAATGTTATCTGTTGGTATAAATTGGTGAAAAATTTGTAACTGTCCGCTGCTCACAGCAGCGGACAGTGTAATTTATTTAATTTTTTTTTATGGCTATCTGTTGGCATTAAGAATTTATACACTGTCCGCTGGTGAGACCAGCGGATAGTGTATAAATTTTTTTTTCTTTCTTCATGCTTAGTTTGATTTTTTTTTTTTAAAATTTTTTTTTACTTATTTTAAGTAATAGGAAAAATAAATAAATAAATAAATAATTATGTATAATAAATTAATATAATAATTATTATATTATATTTAAAATAATTAATAATTTTAATGAATGTTATATTTTATATAATGAATAATTAACGTATATAAAATAATTAAGTGAATTTTATAAATAATTAACATATATAATATAATGAATATAAGTATATAATATATATATCATAAATAATATTATTATATTTATTATGAATAAAATA
>CATKHJ010551308.1:0-27647 GCA_949750685.1 Vernicia montana | reverse complement strand
CCAAAGATTAATTATAAATCCTCGAACACTAAAGTTCATTGTTATTATGATTCTTATATCCTCCATTTCATGAATATAAGTATATGAGCCAAGTGATAAGTAAACATGAGCCATCATTGTGAGCTAGCCTTGTAATACCTAGCCTCACAAGTATGGTAGCATATTCTCTACTCACTGCTTTATCTCATTAATGATTCCATTTTTCCAGGAAAACAACATAGTGAGCAAGTAGTTCCTCAAGAAGCATTCTTCATTTGAGGATTTCCATTATTAAAGTAAAGTTCTATTTGAGATGTATATATATATGTTAAAGTTATTGTAGTAACTACATGGGTGTTAAAAAGAGTATTGTAATTGTATGTATATAATAAGAGTTATATGGGAAGAGGAAGATGTATGAGTTAATTGATAAATACTATGATGCTATTGATGAGTAGGTGATGAGAAGAATAAGTATATATGTTTTCAAGTTCTGATCTTGGGATATGAAATGATACATGATAATATGATGAGATGATTATAGTTTAATTGCATGTTACAGTATTGGATTGTAATGTATGGGTTCTACGGGTTTTCGGTGGCCTTATGTCTACCCATGTCCTAGGACCATCGCGACTCAGAAGTTGGGTCGTGACACCGCGGTACTATCACAATGGATCAAGACAGCTGGTATCGGCCTCTCCCATAAAGGGGTATCAGATAGCAGACTTCTTAGCCATCTTGCTTCTTCACTAGCTGATGCTAATGCTATTAATTCAGACTCCATAATGGATTGAGGCAAAATAGTCTGTTTCTTAGACTTCCATGAGACAGCTCCACCGGCTATGCTAAATATATAGCCGCTAGTTGCCTTGGAGTCATCTGATAGGGTATTCCAATCAGCATCACTATATCCTTATAGGACAGCGGGAAACTTCTAATAAAATAATCCAAGATTCATAGTCCTTTTAAGGTATCTCATGACCCTTTCTACAGCATGCCAATGTTCAATACCTGGTCTACTAGTGAACCTGCATAATAATCCCACCGCATAAGCTATATCAAGCCTAGTCAATCAGTAGCATATTGAAGGCTACCAATGATGCTCGCATACTCAGTTTGTTTAACACTGTCGCCAGTGTTCTTGAACAACTTTACACTAGGATCATAGGGAGTACATGCTGATTTACAATCATAATAATTATATTTCTTTAGAATCTTCTCAATGTAATGAGACTGATCTAAAGAGATTCCATTTTCAGATCTAGTAATCTTAATTCCAAGTATCACATTGGCTTCTCCAAGATCTTTCATATCAAAATTAGCACATAACATAGATTTCACATTATTCACAACATGAATATTAGAACCAAAAATAAGCAAGTCATCCACATAAAGGCATATAAAGGTGCACATATTATTTTCAGATTTATAATAAATGCATTTATCACTTTCATTCACTTTAAAATCATGTGAAATAACAAGATTATCAAATTTTTCATACCATTGTTTAGGTGTCTGTTTCAAACCATAAAGGGATTTATCAAGTTTGCAAACTTTATTTTCTTGACCAGGAATTGTAAAACCTTCAGGTTGGTCCATATAAATTTATTCTTCTAAATCACCATTTAGAAAAGCAGTTTTAACATCCATTTGGTGCACTACAAGATCATGAATAGTAGCAAGAGACAATAGCACACAAATAGAAGTTATTCTAGAAACAGGTGAAAATTTGTCAAAAAAATCTATATTTTCTTTTTGTCTAAAACCTTTTGCAACAAGTCTAGCTTTATATTTATCAACAGAACCATCAGTTTTTAATTTCTTTTTAAGAATCCATTTGCACCCTATGGTTTTGCAAACCAGGTGGTAAATCCACTAAATGCCAAGTACCATTAGACTCAAGTGAGTCCATCTCATCATCAATAGCCTCTTGCCATAAATTGGCATCCACAGAAGACAAAGCTTCTTGAAGGGTATTGGGATATTCTTCTAAAGTAAAAGCATAAAAATCTGAACCAAAATCTTTAGAAGTGCGAGCACACTTACTTCTCCTAGGTTCAAAATTAGAGTCCAAAATATTTTCATTAATTCTATTAAAAGGCAAACCAGCAGAAGTAGAACCCCCACTATCTTTAGATAAAAAAGGAAACTTATGTTCATAAAAATCAGCATCATTAGATTCAATAATAACATGATCATGCAAATCAAAAAATCTGTAAGCTTTACTATTCACAGCATATCCAACAAATATACATTCATATGCTCTACTAGCAAGTTTAATCCTTTTAGGATCAGGAATACGAACATAAGCTAAACAACCCCAAGTTTTAAAATAAGACAAGTTTGGTTTCTTATTTTTCCAGATTTCATAAGGAAAAATTTTGCTCTTAGATTTAGGGACCCTATTAAGAACATAACAAACAGTCAATAAAATTTCTCTCCACCAGTGTGAGGCAGCACCTGAATTAAGAAGAATAGCTACAACAGATTCAGTAAAAGTTCTATTTTTCCTTTCAGCTTTACCATTCATTTCAGAGGAATAAGGTGCAGTTTTCTCATGAATTATTCCATGAGTCTTATAAAAATCATTAAAAATACTAGAATCATATTCAGTGCCTTTATCACTACGAAATCTTTTTATTTTTCTATTAAACTAATTTTCAACTTCAGTCAAGAATAATTTAAACATGTCAAAAGCTTCACTTTTATTTTTCATAAGATAAACAAAAGTATAATCATAGCAATCATCAATAAAAGTAATAAAATAATGTTTACCATTTCTGGTCAAAACTCCATCAGTTCACAAATATCAGAGTGAATTAGATCAAGTGGTTCAGATTCTTTAAAAACCGATTTATGTGGAGTTTTAGTAATCTTTTCTTGACTGCAAAATTCACATTTTTCAAAATCATTAATGGACAGTTTAAGGATAAGTTCTAAATTGCACATATTTTTAATAATGCGTTTATTAACATGACAAGGTCTCGCATGTCAAGTATTAAAAGAACACAACATATAAGCAGAAGGAGAAACTTTATTAATTTCAACATTCAATTTAAACATTCCATCAGTGGCATAGCCTTTGCCAACAAAAACATTATTTTTTGTAAGAGTAAATAAATCAGCTCCAATAATTTGAGTAAAATTAGCCTTATTGAGAAGATAGCCCGAAACCAAGTTCTTTCTCATCTCTGGAGTATGCAGCACATCCTTAAGGATGAGAGTCTTTCCAGAGGTAAACTTTAATTCTACCTCACCATAACCAGCAACTACTATGGAGTGGGAATCACCCAACAACACATTCTTATCTTTTGTTTCAGAATAGGACTTGAACATAGTTCAATCATAGCAAATATGGCGAGAGGCGCCAGTGTCTACCCACCACCCTTCGGATCCACCAACCATATTGATTTCAGAAATCATAGCAACAAATTCCTCTTAGATAAGGTTCACCTGTGGAGCAGAACGACGCCTATTCCAGCAATTTCGGGTCAAGTGGCCAGGCCTGTTATAGTTATAGCAAGTAAATTGTACTGAATCATTCCTTGAAGGGGGTCTTTGTCCATTCTGATTCTGTGAATTATTTCTATTCCGGTTATTGTTGTTGTAGTTGTTCTGGTTATTGTAGCGATTGTGATTCTGATTCTGGTTTTTCATATTTTTTGTATTGGGTTTCAGAGCTGTTGGAGTGGGTTTAGAGACAACAAGGATTTCATCTTTCAGGTTTTGTTTTCGGGCTTCCTCCTTAATACGAAGGTGAGTGATTAAACTCTCTAAGGAAAATTCTTTAGTTTTGTGCCTGAGAACATTCTTAAAATCTTTCCAACTAGGAGGTAATTTATCAATTAAAATGACAACTTGAAATTGTTCATCAAGAGACATACCTTCAGTAATGATTTCATAAGCTATTTTCTGTACCTCATGTGATTGAGCCTCCATTGATTTGTCATCAGTCATTTGGTACTTCAGATAACGACTGACAGCATACTTCTTAGTTCCAACCTCTTCAGTGTCATATTTTTTTTTGCAGTGCATCCCATGTCTCCTTGTCAGATTTATCAGAATTATAATAGTCATACAAATCATCAGCCAAACCATTAAGAATAACTTTTTTTGCACATAAAGTCATTTTCTACCCAGGTTTGTAATTCCTTAGTTTAAGTTTCTTTAGGATTTTCAGGTAATTGGGGTTTTTCAGTGGTGAGGACAGAAGCAACATTTTTTGTGGTAAAAAAGAATAACATTTTATGTCTCCATTATTTAAAATGAAGACCCTCAAAACGAAAGGATTTGTTAAGGTCAGAAGCAGAAGCAATAATTTCAGTGGTGGTATTCATGGCAGAAGCAATAAGACTCATCTTAAAATTGTTACTGCAAGAACGAAAAAGTAAAGAACAATAATACCAAATTCTTGGGTTGAGTCGCGGACTAGGTCGCTCTCTTTAAGACGATTCGCAGCTTTGCCCAAGTTCGTGCAAGCAGTATAGCATCCCCGTCGTCCCCAGGATAAAATAGCCCATAATCTCCTCTGTTTGCTCTTCTTTTGCACTGTAAGAAGAACAGAAAACAAACACCCACAAATATTTTTTCTATTGCTCGGTAAACTGGCAGCAAAATTGATTGGAAAACTCTGTGTCTCAGAAAACTATTTATGCGTATATTTTTATCTAGCCCATATCAACGGGAAGAAAATCAAAAATAATAACTGGAATCAGAAAATCATGGAGCCATTATTAGGGGAGAGAAAATCATGGTTAGTGATCAGGGGAGAGTGGGAGAAAATTGTGGTTAGGGATTTTTTTACAGATATTATAAACTGACTTATTTAAATAAAATAATAATTAAATAATAATAATAATAATTAAATAAATAAATTTTTTGTAAAAAAAATTAATCCCACCACACCATACTCAGACTCGGACTCGGGCTCGGCTCAACACGACCGGCCGGCGCGCGAGCGCGTGTGTTGTATACTCTGCCTCCTCTCTCTTCCACAAAAATGGATACCTCTTAGGGCCCAACCCAAAGGTTGAGCCACCTCTATATAAGCACAACTCAAAAGTTGTCTCTAAACAATGTGAGATAAATGCTAGAGAGGGAAAACACAAAACACTAGTTAATATATAAGTTGAGCAAAAAATAAAGAAAAAATTCACATACTTCAACAATAACTATTAAATTAGAGATATTGTGATATACTGTTTGGAAACTATTTCTGGCTAGAAATTGGCCTCCTCCTCCTCCTCCTTCTTCTTCCTCTTTATATATATATATATATATATATATATTCTAATAAAAGTCCAGATCTACTCATTTTTGAGGTGAATATGAGTTTTTGTCCTCATTTTATGGGGTTTTGTTTGATCTAGATTTACTATTTTTAAGTTTATTCTGGTTGTTTTGTCCTCAGATCTTGAGGTTTGGTGTGTTTTTCATAAATAATCTTTAGATCTACTCTTTTTTAGGTATTTGTTGACCTCTTAATCTCATATCTATCTTCTTTGGTTGATCTTGAGATTAGTGTGGTATTTCTATGGTGATTTTGGCTTTTATCATTGGTATATGATATTTTGTTGTTTGATTGATGTTACAAGAAGTTATACAAATTTTCTAAGCATAGTTGGCGATTAGATGATTCAGATTAGACTCGTAGAAAGATTAAAGCATCGAGCAATAGCAGTTTGTCACCGAGTGGAGCGTGTTTTCTGCTTATTGGCTCAATCAAATACTCCATTAACTCAATCTATTTTTTCAATTTTAGTAATCTGGGTTGATTTAGAACTTGATACAAATTTATGTAACTATGCAATATCTTACATATCTGCTTTATACTATCTTTTCATTTAATGAAATAACTTCTTTTTTCTTCAAATATAACTATTAAATTAGAGATTTTGTGAGATTTATGAATTTATTTGATTTTCTAAGATGTGTAAACAAATTTGTATGCATAAAACTTAAGCTCTAGAAATTTTATTTTTTTATTTTAAAAATATTTTAAAATTTTTATAATGAATAAAAATTAAATTTTAATTTAAAAATGAGTCCTACAATATCTAGTGGAATTCTATACCAGAGAAAAGTATATTTTTTTTTAATTTATATTGTATGTCGAATGACCAAATATTAATATTTTTGTGAATTTGGTACTTAAGTTTTCAATAGAACAAATCACAAGATACCTAAGTATTAAAAATAAAATCACACGCTCCTTTCAAGAAAAACGTCAAAACACAATGTAATTTTTTTATACTTTTCCTAATAAAAATTAGGAACTTTTAGGACTATAATTGATAACAATTGAATATGAGATTGGAATTGAAACTAGCATATAAAGTTTTGAAGCATTAGGTTTTTTTTTCGGAATTGAAACTAGCATATAAAGTTTTGAAGCATTAGGTTTTTTTTCCCCAAAGATAAATGTATATTTTATTTAATTATCAATATTCATATAGTAAGCAACTTGTCTTTATTACATCAAGCTTTCTTAAGTTGATCATAGACAAATTGTGGTCAAACTCTGTTTGAGATCTAGGAGAGTTAAAAAGAGCTTCAAGTTTGCATCAAAGTGGATTACCAAGGAAGAGTGCTTCTCAATAGTTCAAAGGGCATGGAATGACAATCCTACATATGTTGGAAGATACAATATAATGAGAATGCTTGTTAGACCCAGAATAGCAACTTTTAACTATTCTAAAAGAAGGATTAATAAAATCTAGGCTCAACTATTGAACATCTCCATATAAAGGAAAAGTGGAGTAGTCTTGGGATGATCGACAGTTAGAAATGGCCTTCCTTGATGAAATTAATAATTTATGAAAAGAGAAAGGAATGTACTAGCACTAGAGATCTAGAATTAACTGGTTGAGCTTTAGAGGCAGAAATACCAAGTTTTTCCACTTATCTACAATGCATTGTCGACAAAGGAACCAAATTGTTAAATTGAAAAATTCAAATGGTTGGTGGATAGAAGGGGAAAAACCATAGAAGCAGAGATGGAGTATTTTTTCAAGCAACTTTACTAACATGGTTTGACTCATAAAACTGGAGAGCTTTTGAGCAACATTCCCTGTTTGTTCTTTACAAAGATAAATCAAGCCCTTTGTGCCTTTATTTCTGAGAGGGAAGTTATGGAAGTTGCTTTTAGTTTAGGTCCCTTTAAATCACCAATTCTTGATGGATTCCAAGATCTTTTTCATCAAAATTTGTAGGAAATAGTCAAGACTGATGTGGTGCAAATGGTCAAGTGCTTCTTTGAAGAGGGTGTTTTACCTAATGGGCTCAACAAAACTAATATTGTGTTGATCCCAAAAGTCAAAGCTCCAGATTCAATTACTGACTTCATACCAATTAATTTATGTAACTTTGGATAAAAAATCATTTCTAAAATGATGGTTAATCGCTTGAAGCCTTGGCTAAATGAATTAATTTCTCCATCCCAATCAGCCTTTGTTCCTAAAAGATCTATTCAAGATAATATTTTAGTTGCTTGTGAAGCTTTCCATAACCTTAGGAGAGAGAAATCATAAAGGAGGGGATTTTTGCTATGAAGGTTGATATGATTAAAGCTTATGATAGAATCAAATGAGATTTTTTACAAATAGTGCTAGTGAAGATGGGTCTAAAGGATCGTTGGATGAAACTTATAACGGAGTGTGTGTCCATAGTGGAATTAATTCTCTATTATTGTCAAATGGGATAAATTTTGATTTTTTTCTATTGACAGCAGTAAGATTTTTCTTATAATAGTTCAAAGCTAATCATGTTTCTTCACTTTTGAGCTTAGCTTGTATCAATATTTAGCCTTACTTTTATCAGTATTTAGTGTGTTTAGTCTTACTTTTATCAGTGAAAAGTAAAGTATAGTCTACTTTAGTAATTATAGTTAGTTAACTTGTAGAAATTAAAAAAACTTGTATTAGCTAAAATGTTGTATTTCTTTATATATTTCAGAAAATATCAATAAAAAGTAGTAAGAGAAAAAAAGATTACTACTTTTTAAAACTCTGTCAATTTTCTTCTTTACTCTATTCTACTATGTTTTTCGCACTAGTGCTCAGTTCAACTTAGTAAATAGAGTAAACTTGAACTTTAAGCTAAAAGTTCAGGTAAACTAATTGGTTAAGTCCGAACCCAGAGCCAATAAGTGGTATCAAAGTATTCATTCTTTGAGGACTTGTGAGTGGTTTTGAGAGTGAAAGAAAACAAGTAAGAAACCTCACCAAAAAACCTTCAACACTAGAGTGTTTACATGTCTTCGAGCAATTAATCAACTCAAGCTCCACTTGTATTTTTAGGTGAAAACTACCAAGTTTGGGTGGTTAAATTGAAAGCCTATTTGAGAGCTTTTGGTCTTTGGGAAGCTATTGAAACTGGAGTAGATCCTCCTCCTCCAAGCAACAATCTAACTCTAAATCAGATTAAGTTATACAACGAAGAGTTATTTAAAAAGTTCAAAGCTCTTTCTTGCATTCACTTTGTTGTTTCAAAATCCATCTTCATAAGAATGATAGCTTGTGAGATAGCAAAAGAAATATGGGATAAAATCCAAGAAGAATTTCAAGGGAGTAATAGGACAAGGCTAATGCATATCCTAAATCTAAAAAGAAAGTTTGAAGTTCTCATAATGAAAGTGGCTGAAACTGTCAAAGACTATACTGACCGGCTGATGAAGGTGGTTGTTGCACTTAAATTTGATAGTTTAAGCTCGCACAAATTTGAATACTCGCAAGTGAACAAACCGTATCTTAGATAGTAATGAGTTCACCCCGAAGTTGATCTCCCACAGAGTTGAGGAAATATACCTAGACGCAATTATAATTAACTTATTACCCTATTTATGTCAACAAATAATAAACTCAAACACAAACCTAAACACTCTAATCAAGATTGGAATGGTGAATAATAAGAAAAAATAACAATTAATTAAATAAAAATAAAAATAAACAATCAATTGTTTAGCATCAATTAAAAGGGCCTAGGATTCAGACTCATCCAATTAAAATCCTATGTTGGGCTAATTAATTAAATGAGTTAATTTTTCAAAATGAATAATTATTCAAGCAAGACTAATCTAGGCTAAAAATCCAATAACTTTTGTATTCTCAAATTTCATCCTAATTAGAATTAACTAAATTAATTATCAAATATTAATTAGGTAATACATTTCTGATTCATACCTAATCCTCTATTGAATCTAATTCTAGTATTAAATTTGTTTCTCAACCTTATTCAATTCCTAGAATTCATTAATAGTTAGCTAGACAATTGAATCACAAAAAGCACAATTCAATAGAGAAAAACAAAATAAATCATCAAACAACTAGCCCTAACACAATCATTCAAATGGAATCATCCTAACCGTAGACAGAAAATAATTAGCCCATAATCAATTTGACAATAATCAATTCAATCAATAAATTAATCTCAATTATATTCATCATCATGCTTAATAATCAAGAACAATAACATAAATTTAATTTAATTAAAGATTGAAATAAAGTTAGGAATACAATATTGTTTAGGTCAATGAATCCCAATTATTGATTCCAATCCTTGATGCAAATTAATCTTAAATCCAAATAATCTTTCAATTGAAGCTAGGACCAATTAATTGAATTGAAAAATAAAATAAAATCCTAATCTAATTTATGTACAGAGAAAGAAAAATGAAAGAAATTGGAACTGGAACTCTCCAAATTGGGCTCGGGGTATCTCTCTCTCATTCTTCTGGTGGCGTAAAAGTTTTCTTAAATAGGAAAATAGAAAACACCCGTTTTTGCTTTGTTTGAGTTAAGAAAAACACCCCTGTTCATTTGGAAAACACCCCTGTTCATTTTGAAAACAGCCTTGTTCATTTTGAAAACAGCCTTGTTCATTGCTTCCTCATGCAACGCCGTTTTAAGAACATTTTCATCAAATTCTCCTCATAACCTGTACATAATATACACCACAACAACTAATAACAAATAACATAAAAATAACTAAATTATACTAAAAACTAAACAATTAACCCTAATAAAATTATCATAAAATAAGACACAACAAATTCCCTCACACTTAAACATTTTCTTGTCCTCAAGCAAACAAAAAACAAAATACATTAACAAGCAACTTAACATCAACTGAAGACTCTAATATTGAATTGCACTCTTCTTCTATCCATAAATTTTTTTAGTATGAACTCATTCTCAACCAACCAATCATACTTCACTTAGTAAATTAAGAACATCAACCTAAGCATGTGATCATCCATGTGTAGCCCTAAATCCATTATGTTAATCCATGACCATACTAATTAATTATTAATAATTCTCACAATCATCCTTTTTGTTAGCTTAGACAAAGTACAGTTGCTCTTTTTCTTCTCTTTTCTTTTCTAATAATTTATTTTTATTTGGATGTATAACAGCTCTTCCCTATGTTTTAATCCGGAACATTCAACAGAAACTCCTAGAGTGCTTTACATACTCATAATTAGATCGCCGTTTGACGTAAAAGACAACCATGGGGTTCATGGATGCTCCTAGTTACTAAGCAATCTAATTAGAGGAGTAAGATGTTATTATACTTTTTATTGTGGAATTACCTCCTTTTTCTTTTGATTTTCTTTTCTCTCTCTTTTTTTTAGAGCAACAATACCTATCTAAACTAACTAAAAGAATGAAAAACAACAATTTAGTATTTTAAGTACAACACAGTCACAAATTAACAGCACTTCAATAAAACCACACACTTCAAACCCAACAACTACAGTCAACATCCTTCATTCACTTCCCAAAGTCTTCCTAGCCACTCAAGTCAAAATTTAAGCCAAAACTCATACTTCAAGAAGAATTACACAATTCCACAAAATCATCTTAAAATAATGCTAAATATGCAAGTTAGTGAAGACCATAATGCATAAATTAAAAAGAATTCAAAACACAAAAACACTTCAAAGAAAAAAAATTTAAATTTTCAAAGATTCCCTTCCCCCACACTTAAAATATACATTTTCCTCAATGAGTAATAAAAAAAATGAAGGAAAGAGATACTCCCTAAAAATAGATGACACAAAACTATTGCTATGGTGGTGGCAATGAAGCTTGGCCTTTGCTATTTAAAGAAAGCTCCATATGTTTACCTTGATGCTCCCTTTCTCTACTTCAATGCTAACTAAAAACATTAAACAAAACCAATAAATATTAAAAACATTAAAACTAAAACATAAACAAATAAAAATAATTAGAAGCACTAAAAATTAAATTGGGTTGCCTCCCAAAAGAGCTTCATTTATAGTCTTGGGCTAGATTACATGCAATGTATCATTAAGGATACAACCACATATGTGGAAGTGTTCGTGGAAGCTCCTTCCTAAACTTTTCTATTATAAGCTCTCTCATGCCTAAATAGTAGAGTGCAAGCTCCATGTAAAATTCTCCATAATCTGAACATTCTGGAATTGAGAATATTTCACATGAGTTCTCAGACAGCTTAACACTCTTCACAGACACCTCATCTTCAATAAGATTAATGCAAAAAATGTTACCAATTTCCATTTGCTTTTTTTCCACCTCAATTGCCTCCTTGGATGCTGAAGGACTTTGGTCATGATGAGTTTCCATATCAGATTTTAGTATTTCAAATGGACTCTCCTTATCTTCCCAAAGTAGCTTCTCTTACTATTCTTCTTGTGCTTGTTCCTTGAGACATTTCAAAATATCACCCACATGTTCTTCTATCCTTTGGGTGGTTTATTCAAGACACTACTCATAATTTTAACTCTTTCACATTGACAAACTGGAATGAACTTCTGCAATGACTCCCCCACTGAAGGCCCCTTCGGTTTATTCCTCTCACAAACCTGATTATAATACTGAAGGAATTCCTTCAACGTTAGTTGTCTTTGTTCAAAATAGTAGTCAATTAATGGTTGCTCATTAATTGCAGCTCTTGCTACTTGGTTGACTTCCATGAACTTCTGCAATGACTCCTTCACTGAAGGTCCCCTCGATTTATTTCTCTCACAAACCTGAATGTATTTCTGAAGAGATTCTTCCAATATTGGTTGCCTTTGCTCACTTTGATACCTAGCTAAAAATTGCCCATCTCCATGATCCCAAAAATTATCATTATGGTCCCAACATGTGTTGTACATTTGTGGTGGAGGTGAATAACAATCTTTATAATGTATTGAGGCATGATCTCTCCCACACCATTCACATACTTGAAAAGAAAACTGACTAGAATTGCATTGCATATATTTCATGTTAGATAATGTGGCAATCTGTTCTTTTAAGCTCATAATTTGATAAGCTAGCTCACCATTGTTGACCTAAATTGGGTTTTCAATTTAGTCGATCTCTATTTTGATCTTGACAATCGAATTGAGTAGCTCTAATATTTCATCTAAGTGTATTTTAAAAGATAAAATGCCTTAGAAAGCCTTGGGATTCAAGAACTTTGAAAAATCTCTAAGTTTTATATTGGACTTGTAATTCGTGCCCGCAACAGGCATATGGCACCTGTAATAGCAATATCGCGACTGTAATATAGCTCATAGCCTGAATTGCACATTTCATCTAGAAATGTTCGCAGTCAGTGTAGTGACCACAACTCTGAGCTCGAAAGCTTGATCGCGACCGCGATATTTGTAAAGCTTAGAAGAGTCCCAACGGTAACATCAGCAGCGAACGAAAATTTGCCACATGGCACTAGTCGTTGGACAAATATGAATATAGCGACCACGAAATCCTTGTAGTGACCGTAATATTCTTATAGCGACCGCGATTCTTATCTGACAGAATATTTAATGCAGATTTTCTAGCTGTGGGAGTTGGATTTGTTTTGAGCCTATTTGTAACAGCTCTTTAGTGGTGGGAAACTATAAATACCCTTACCAAAGGACTTCAAAAAATACCAATAACTTCTCTAACAAGCAAACTCTTGCAAATTTAATTCTCAAGCTTTCAATTTTTCATTTAACACCTTGTGTGTTAATTGTAAAAGTATTCATTGCTCAAGGGTTTAGTGTTAGCCATTAAACACTATCTAGGTTGGGGAGTGATCCTTTGTAAAAACTCTTATTGGATTTAAGTGTTAGCTTTAGTGAAAACACTTGTGAGGTTTTAGGTGTGTGCCTATTGAAAACACTTGTAAAGTTTGGTGTGAACTTAAACACTAACTTGGGAGTGAACTTGTTAGAACTCCATTGATAGTGAAATACCCGATTTGTGATTGAGGAGTGGATGTAAAATTGATTATAATCCGAACCACTATAAATCCTTGTGTTCACTCTTTTCATCCTTCATTTCTCAATTAATTTTTAATTACCCACCAACTCAACCCCCCTTCTTGGTGCATATTGGGCAACAAATTGTATCAGAGCAAATGTCTCATTTCTACAAGCTTCATTGCATGAGAAAAGATCTAAATGGCCAACGAAGAGATCAATCACCTTAGGCCACACTTTGATGGCATCGACTATGCTTATTGAAAGCATAGAATGGAAGTCTATCTTGATAGTGACCTTGTGGATCTATTAGATAGTGTACTTGAAGAATAGAAACCTTCATCAAAGGTGGTTGATGGTGTAAAAGAGTTGATTCCAAGAAAAGAATGGGTGAAGGCTCATAGAAGAGCTAATGGGAAGAATAAACGAGCCACGATAATTCTTCTTAGTGCTTTATCTAGAGAAGAGTGTGGAAGGTTTCAACAATGTACAAGTGATTATAGCATTTGAAATACATTGGAGAACTACCATGAAGGCTCCAAGTAAGTCAAATCCAAGAAGATCCAAATGCTTATTCATGAATATGAACTCTTCAAGATCAAGCCCAATGAGAATGTGACCGATATGACCAATTGATTCCTTGGTATTGTCACAAGATTGAAGAAGTTTGGAAAAAGTTAATCTTTGGAAGACATCAACAACAAAATTCTTAGAGCTCTTCTAAAAAAAAACTTTAAATCTAAAGTGTCATCAATTGAAGAAGCTCATGATCTTGACAAGCTACCAACGAATGTCCTTATTGGGAAGATTTTCACTTATGAGATGACCTTGGAGAAAGAAAAAGTCCAAGTTGAAAAGAAGAAGGCTATTGCTCTCAAATGCTCCACCAAAGATCAACATGATGATGAGAGTCAAAGTGACTTAGATGGGAGTGATGAAGAAGATGATGAATTGGCTATACTTTCAAAAAGAGTGAAGGAGATCATCAAAAGTAAAAAATAAAAGATCTTTTAGGAAGTCTCCTTCTAACTCTACCTCAAATGCCAATTCCAACAAAGAAAAGAAGAGTGAGGTAACTTACTATGAGTGTGGAAAGCAAGGCCACATCAAATCGGAATGTCCCAAACTCAAGAAGAAGAAGAAGTGGGACAAGGAGAAAAAGAAAAGCTTCAAGGCTACATGGGATGAGGACTCTTCCAATGAAGAAGAAGAGGAAGAGGTTGCAAATCTATGTTTCATGGCCTTGGAAGATTCTCCAAATGAGGTATGTTCTACTTCTCACTCTTGTGATGATTTAAATAATTGTAGTGATGATAATATAAATAATGATGAGCTTTTAGAGACCATGGTGTTGAAATGTGAAAAATATTTTACAAAAATGAAGTTTTACAAAGAAAAACATTCAAAACTTGAGGAAGATTTTAAGGGCTTAGGAAAACTTGTTTTGAGTTTTAAAACATCAAATGTTACCCTCAAAAGTTCATTGGATGAAATATCTTCTAAAAATTCCTCACTTGAATCTTTGTATAAAGAAAATAATTCTTTAAAATTAGAAGTTGAAGAGTTAAGAACTTCTATTTCAAAATTCCATAAAGGGAAGGAAATTTTGGATACACTCATTGTATCTCAAAGACCACCCCTTTTAAAATATGGTCTTGGCTTCAATAGTTCATCAACATCTACATATTCATCTCCCTTATTTGTTAAAGCCTCTACACCTTAAACTTCTAGTATAGAGGATGTTCATAAGGAGGTAAAAGCATAAACAATACCTTTAAATCCTAAAAGGATTGAAAAAGGCTCACATGACTCAAGAGCTAAGCCTCAAAGAGTCAATCATACATTTAAATATCAAAAGAAACATTTTCAAAAACACCCACAACCACAACAACATTTATGTTCTTGTGTACATCATTATATTGTTGCAAAAATGTCTAAATCTCACTACAAGATGGCAAAGCACAAAAAAACTTACAAGTCAAAGCTAAAATGCCATTATTGTATGAAAGAAGGCCACATTAATGTATTTTGCTACATTAGGAAGGCTCAATTGAAACTTGAGGATCCTTCGAAGACTAACCTCAAAGGACCCAAATATGTTTGGGTACCTAAGAAAAGATAAATTGACATTTCTTGTAGGTATGCCTTAAATCCACCACAAATGAAAGTGAATGGCATATAGATAGTGGATGTTCAAGGCATATGACCGGATATGCTAGCCTGTTCATCTCCTTAAAGAAAAAGGATGGAGGAAATGTCACATTTGGAAATAATGCCAAGGGTAAGGTAATTGGCATTGGATCAATTGGTAAGAAAGGTTGTTCCCTCATTGAGGATGTTTATTTAGTTGATGGTTTAAAGCATAATTTGTTAAGTGTAAGTTAATTATGTGACAAAGGTAATAGAGTCATCTTTGACTCCAAAGAATTTCTTGTCATTACCTTGGTAGATGACAAAGTGATGTTCAAAGGAGAAAGATATGACAATACCTACATAATTAACTTATACAATTTAGCTAACTAAAATTTCAATTATCTTGTGTCCATTAGCAATGAATCTTGGCTTTGGCATAGAAGGCTTGGTCATGCAAGCATAGAGTTAATACATAGCCTAAACAAGGATGAGCTAGTTGATGGGCTTCTAAAGATCAAATTCTCAAAAGATAAGACATGTGGACCATGCCAAATGGGAAAACAACATAAGTCTTCCTTCAAGTCAAAAAAATGTGGTAAGTACTTGTAGACCTCTACAACTTATTCATATGGACTTATTTGGACCTAGTAGAGTTGCTAGGTTGAGTGGAAAGCTTTATGCTTATTTACTTGTTGATGATTACTTTAGATTTACTTAGGTTAGTTTCTTAATTCATAAGAGTGAAGCTTTTGATGCTTTTAAAAGTTTTGCAAAAAAAATTCAAAATGAAAAAGGTTATTTGATTTCAAAAATTAGAAGTAATCATGGAAAAGAATTTGAAAATGAATCTTTTGAAAACTTTTGCATTGAATTTGGTATCTCTCATAACTTTTCACCCCTTAGAACACCACAACAAAATGATGTTGTAGAGAGGAAAAATAGATATTAGTAGAGATGGCTAGAACAATGCTCAATGAGTATAGTCTTTCTATATACTTTTGGGCGGAAGTCGTTAATATTTCTTGTTACATTGCAAATCATGTTTTTAAAAGACAAATTTTAAATAAAACATCTTATGAGTTATGGAATAGAAGAAAACCCAAAATTTCATATCTTAGAGTGTTTGGTTGCAAGTGCCATATATTGAATACCAAGGATAATCTTGGAAAATTTGCATCCAAAATGGATGATGGTATTTTTCTTGGCTATTCCACAACTAGCAAAGCTTATAGAGTCTTTAATAAAAAAAATCCTTAGGAGTTAAAGAGTCAATGAATGATGTTTTTGATGAATCTAGTAAGCTTGATCTTGGAAAAGGTAGTATTCTTGATGATTTTGTAGGAGAATTTGAAAAGCTTGAAGTTGAGGACAACTCAAGGGAAGAGTTGGTGAATGAGGAAAATCAATAAGAAGTTGAAACTCAACCACAACAACAAGAGGATCATGATCAAGGACTTCCAAAGGATTGGAGCTACCCCAAGGAACTCATCATTGGTGAAACTTCAAAGGGTGTAAGTACTATATCTCATTTTAAAGCTTTAGATAATTATCTTGCCTTTGTTTCTCAATTTGAGCCAAGGACTATTAATGAGACTCTAAATGATGAGTGTTGGGTGATTGCTATGCAAGAGGAACTTAACCAATTTGAGAGAAACAATGTTTGGAAACTTGTTCCTAAACCCAAAAATCATCCAATTATTAGATGTAAATGGGTATATAGGAATAAGTTCAATGAGCATAGTTTCATCACTAGGAACAAAGCAAGATTGGTTGCCAAAGGGTATAACTAAGAGGAAGGCACAGACTATGATGAAATTTATGCTCCAGTGGCAAGATTAGAAGCTATTAGGATTTTACTAGCATTTGCATGTCACATGAATTTCAAGTTATTTCAAATGGATGTGAAAAGTGCATTTTTGAATGGTTTTATTAAAGAGGAAGTTTATGTTGAACAACCTCCCGATTTTGAGGATCATGAATTTTCAAATCATGTTTTTAAATTAACTAAGACCTTATATGGATTGAAACAAGCTCGTAGAGCTTGGTATGAAAGGCTTAGTTCTTTTTTTGTTAAAAAATGATTTTGTAAAAAGAAAGGTTGACACTACTCTCTTTGTAAAAAAACACAATAATGATACACTTATTGTTCAAATTTATATTGATGATATTGTATTTGGTGCTACTAATGAAACTCTTTGTGAGGAATTTGCTAAGTGTATGACTAGGGAATTTGAAATGAGCATGATGGGAGAGCTCAAATTCTTCCTTGGTCTTTAAATCAAACAATGCAAAGATGAGATTTTCATCAACCAATCCAAGTACACCAAAAAATTATTGAAGAAATTTGGAATGGATGGTTGCAAAAGTAGCAAGACACCAATGAGCACATCAACTAAACTTGACAAGGATGAAAAGGGTAAGCTTATAGATGAAAAGAAATATAGAGGTATGATTGGTTCACTTTTTTATCTTACAGCTTCTAGACCCGATGTCATGTATAATGTATGCTTGTGTGCTAGATTTCAATCTTGTCCTAAAGAGTCTCATTTAAATGCAGTCAAAAGAATTTTAAAATATTTACATGGAACATTGTGTGAACCCTCAATTTTGCACCCCTAAGATGCTGCCGCAGCTTGACACCTGCTAAATTTCGTGCACTACGCAGAGCAGGTACGGTGGTCCCGCTAGCCGATTAGCGGGTAGGGGTCAAGGGGGCAGCGCCCCCTTGAAAAAATGGATTTTCATGCATAATATTACAAGGAGACTGACACTTTTTCGATCCCGACTAGACTTTCTGTACCAGACAGCACCTTTCTAAAACTGACCAGATTTTCTCCATAACTGACTACCAAAATGTCCGATAATTAATTTCGGATCCACCGCCACTGAGCGACAATTTTTCAGACTTCAGAATAGCCCAAAAACTGACCCGAAAGATTCAAAAACTGACCTGAATGTCCCGAAAGACCTGAAAACTGATCCGGATGTCCCGAAAACCCCTAGCCAGCTCAGCCGAGCCGACGGCTCAGTGTGCCACCAGGCCCCTCAGGGAGCCGTACTTTGCCGCCGGAGGCACCGGCGGCGCCACCGGTACCTCTGGCGGCGTGCCCATACCATGTACCCCAATTTACCTTTTTGCCCCTCCTTTTGTGAAATTCTTAAATTACCCCTACCTTTTTCTGCTTTTCTGAACCCTTTTTAGTCTTTTTCCACCCCCCCTACCTCCCATTTTTCTTATAAATACCCTACTCCATTTCACTTCAAACTACCTCAAAGCATTTGTGAATTTTCCAATTGTTTTCTCTCTTTCTCTCTCTCTCTAATTAATCTTTTTTTTTTAAATTCTCACCAACTCTCAATTAATTAATTAATTAAAAAATTAATTTTAATTAATTAATTAATCCTTTTTTTAATTTTCCACCAATTCTCAATTAGTTAATTAATTAAAAATTAATTTTAATTAATTAATTAATCCTCTTATTTTTTAATTAAATTTTCACTCAAGTGGTTAATTAATCCTTTTAATTAATCATTTTTAATTAATTAATATTTTTAATTAATTAAAATTTTGAGTAATCAATTCTCTTTTTCAAAATCATTTTCATTTTCCGAAACGGAACTCCGCTCCGATAAAACCACTCTCCCACCACTCAAACTAACCAAAAAGAATGTATAATCTCTTACTATCAATCAAACCTCAAATCAAATCAAACCAATCAAATCTGACCGATTTTTAAACCCTCCTTCCACCTCATAATGGAATGAACTACGTGGGTTTTGATCCTCATTCCGTGGGGTACGTAGGCACGCTTGGAATCTGAATCCAAGCCTCAAATCCAAATCCCAACCAATCCCCTCCCCCATTCATTTCCATGTAAATTTTTGCTTTTCATGTAAATTTTAATTAATTTAGTTAATCATTTTTTGGAGTAAATGAGCGATTTTGTGATTTCTCTAATACCCATAAGGGTTAGAGGAAATACTCTCCTTTACTTGTGGATGTTTAAATACTCGCGCTTTAAATACTTGCTCTTTATTTTTCCATCTGTCTCATAAATATGCCATACTCATACATTATAAATTATCATTAAATATTTGTCATTTATGAAATCATTTTTCAAAAGTCAAAACGAATTTAAATTCCAAATCGAGATTATTCAAAACCAAAAACCTAGTCCCCGAGCCCAAACTTGGTTCGAAGATTAGTGATTTTATCCTTGGTTAAATTAATCAAAAGATTAATAAATTGGAGTCAAATTGAGTTTTTTCTTAATTTTTTCATTTAAAATAAATTAGGGTGGCGACTCCCGAATCCTTTTCGAAACAACCAAAAATCAATTTTCTGAGGCGATAGCCGCTTCCAATCGTGAGCACCAAAACCCGTTCCTTAACCTCCCTTAAAAATCGCTCTCACTTTTCCTTAAGGCATTCCCGAGCGAGGGGAGGGGCGTTCGGGCGAGGCCTCATACATTGCATTTAGGATTATGGTATTCTAGAGATTCTTCAGTTAGCATTATTGATTATTCCGATGCGGATTATGCCAGTAGTCTCTTAGATAGAAAGAGTACCTCTGGAACTTACCATTTTCTTGGTGAGTGTTTAGTTTCTTAGTTTAGTAAGAAACAAGTTTCAGTTGCCTTGTCCACCACTGAAGCAGAATATGTGGCAGCGGGTTGTTGTTGCACTAAAGTTCTTTGGATGAAATAACAACTCAAGGACTATGGACAAGCACTTAATCACATTCCCATCAAATGTGATAATACAAGTGCTATAAACCTTTCAAAGAATCCCATCCAACATTCTAGGAGCAAGCATATAGACATTAGGCATCACTTTTTAAGAGACTATATGCAAAATAGGAATGTTGTATTAGAATTTATTGATACAACTAACCAATTGGCTGATATTTTCACTAAGCCCTTAGATGAAGAAAGATTGAACTTTATTAAGAGGGGGCTAGGGATGCTTGATGGAAGCTCTTTGTCATAAAATTTTGTTTCTTTGTTTACATGACATTTTCTGTGCATAATTTGATTATTTATAGTAAAATTGCAATTCCTTATCTTACATAATTATATAAATGATTAATTTGATTGATTATGTGAAATTTTTATGTGATTAAGATAATCTATGTTATATGTATGATGTTGAATGTTTGAATATGTGCATTCATATTGTTTTTGATTATTCAAACTGATGATGATTATATTGCATAAATGATTTTCATAAATTTCTCTTCATTTTTTGAAAAACCTATAAATCGCTATCGCTATAGGGAATTAACGAGCGCGACATTTGAATTTCTTCTGCCTGTTAGCAATTTACAAATATCGCGGTCGCACTTCATTCTTTGCAAATGCGAAATTCCTTATTTTATTTACTGTTACTCAGGAAATATGAAAATCGCGGTAGCGACTCACCTTTCTCGGATGCGATTTATAATTCTTCCTGAAAAGATATAGCCATTTTTTAATGGCCATATTTGCATTAAATGCAAAAAATAGTCATTTTTAGCTGGTTTTGGGCATCTAATGCCTATATAAACCCCCCATTTCACCTCACACACTACTCACAACTACTCTAAAGCATTCCCTCTCATTTGTCTTACATTGTGCTCACTTTCTCTCCTCTCAATCTCTCACTTCAACTTAATTTTCTTCTCTATTTTACTCAATGGCACCTAAAACCAAGCCCTCTTGGTCTTCTAAGGGGAAAGAGCCCCAAACATCTCAAGAACCATCACCTTTAGAGATCATGAAAGAGGTTACTAAGGAAGAGAAACTAAATTGGGCAAAGTTGCAACCTAAACTAGTTTTAGCCAACAAAATTCCAAAAATATCTGATTTTAGAATCCTAGGAATTGAGGGGGATGTTATCCAATATTTGAATAATCTTCAATTGATGACTTTTATCTTTCCTACCGAAGATGGACATGAAGAGCTACCAAGGAATTCTTTGCCACTCTTGTCCTTAACAATAATTTTTCCTCTACCTATGGCTATTATGGCATTCGTTTTAAGTTCTTTAGTAAGGAGTACGGGTTGAAGCTAGATGAAGTTGAGGATATTTTTGGATTTCAAAAGGTAGGAGCCTCCAATCTAAATGAGCTAGATATGGACTTCAATGAATTTTGGAGGGAGCTATCCATTGAATCAAGGTATGACCCTAAATCTTCTTTAGCCAAACACTTCAAAACCTTACACTTTTAGGCGCTCAATCGAATTATCACCTTCTCAATAAATGCAAGAGGAAATGGTAATGAGAAGGTCACTCAAAAGGACCTTTCCTTTCTCTATGGTCTCATTAAAGCCGAATCCATTCAAACCCCCTGTTTCCTAATAGACAAATTCCTACACTTAGCCAAAACATCTAAGGGTGTTATTCTTCTTTCTTCTCATATCACAAGAATTGCTAACTATGTTGGTGCTCTTACCTTACCCAACAAAGCCATTCTCCAAACCCTTCTTTCACCTACTTCCAATATGTTAGACATAAAGTATATGATATACTCCAAGTGTATTAGAGAAAGAAATAATGCATATGAGTACATTTTTGGAGAGGTGGGGGTACTAGAAAAATCTAAGAAGAAATCAAGAGTTGCAATTCCTAGTGGAGAACCTTCCCAAGTGGAGGAAAGGATTTCTAAAGAACAAAGGACCTAAACTTCTTCTAAAGTTCCATCTTCTTCTAAAGTTGAAAAAATGTTTACCAAGATTATGAAAAGACTCAACCTTCTTGATCATATACATGGAGACATTATGGATATGCAAAACAAAATGGGAATTCCTCCATATGACTTAAAGGATTAGGAATTTAGTGAAGAAGAGGTAGAAGAAGAGGTAGAAGAAGAAGAAGAAGAACAGGAAAAAGAATCCTAGAGCTTGGGCCATCAATTTCTTATCTATTTTCTAGTTCTTTGTTTGTTTTCCTTTTATATATATATATATATATATATATATATATATATATATATATATATATATATATATATATTTTTTTTTTTTTTTTTTGCATCTTGTATTTTCTTTTCAAATTTGAATGAAGTTTCTTTTAATTTGACTTACTTGATGCATTTCTCATATGTGCTTTTTTTTTATTTACTTTTCTCATTAATTATCTTTGTGATTAATTTTTATACTTAAATTTAGTTCTTGTTCCCTTTTAAAATTGTTTAACTTACCATTAGTCATTATCAATTGCCTTTAGCTTTCTATTTTTGATCTTGCCAAAGGGGGAGAAGTGCAATGTCTTTGAAAATCTATTTGACTAAGGGGGAGAATTTGAAAATCTATTTGATTAAGGGGGAGAAAATACAACTTAATCGATTAAGGGGGAAAAAATAAAATTTTCCTTTTAAAATTAAAAGGATCATTTTTTAAGGGGGAGCCTTATATTTCATTTACTTCATTTTATTTTATCTCAAATTCAATTTAATTGTCAAAATTAAAAAGGGGGAGATTGTTGACCTAAATTGGGTTTTCAATTTAGTCAATATCTATTTTGATCTTGACAAACAAATTGAATAGTTCTAATATTTCATCTAAGTGTATTTTGATAGATAAAATGCCTTTAAAAAGTTTGGGATTCAAGAACTTAGAAAAATCTCTAAGTGTTATGCTGGACTCGTAATTCGTGCCCGTAATAGCAATATCGCAACCGCACCTAACATGTCGCGACTGTAATATAGCTCATAACTTGAATTGCACATTTCATCCAGAAATGTTCGTGGTCAGTGTAGCGACCGCAACTCCGAGCGCGAAAGCTTGATCGTGACTGTGACCTTCTTGTTGAGACCACGATATTTGTAAAGCTGAGAAGAGTCTCAACAGTAACATCAGCAGCGAACGAAAATTTGCCACGTGGCACTAGCCGTTGGACACATATGAATGTAGCGACCGCGAAATCCTTGTAGAGACTGCAATATGGTGATAGCAACCGCGATTCTTATCTGACAGAACATTTAATGCAGATTTTCTAGCTGTTGGAGTTGGATTTGTTTTGAGCCTATTTGTAACAGCTCTTTGGTGGTGGGAAACTATAAATACCCCCACTAAAAGACTTCAACTAAAGGACTTCAAAAAAACACCAATAACTTCTCCAACAACCAAACTCTTGCAAATTTAATTCTCAAGCTTTCAATTTTTCATTTAACACCTTGTGTGTTAGTTGTAAGAGCATTCATTGCTCGAGAGTTTAGTGTTAGCCATTAAACACTATCTAGGTTGGGGAGTAATCCTTTGTAAAAACTCTTGTTGGGTTTGAGTGTTAGCCTTAGTGAAAAAACTTGTGAGGTTTTTAGTGTGAGCCTATTGAAAACACTTGTAAGTTTGGTGTGAGCTTAAACATTAAGTTGGGAGTGAACTTGTTAAAACTTCATTGTTTGTGAAATACCCAATCGGTGATTGGGGAGTGGATATAAGATTTGTTATAATCCGAACCACTATAAATCCTTATGTTCACTCTTTTCATTCTTCCTTTCTCAATTAATATTTAATTACCCACCAATTCAACCCCTTTTCTTGGTGCATATTGGGCAACAATCATTATTCATAACAATTAACTTATCAAATAATCACAAAAATTTAACAAAGAAAAATTAACAAAAACACAAAAAAAAAAAAATCACAAAACACAATTTAATAACTATGAAAACACAAAACACAATTGACACACAATAAGATAATAAGAAAAACTAAAACATCCCATTTCAACTCTCCGGCAAAGGCATCAAAATCTATTGCACTTAAATTTGATTTAGTCTAAGCTCACACAAATTTAAATACTCGCAAGTGAACGAATCGTATCGTAGATAGTAATGAGTTCAGCCCGAGGTCGATCTCTCATGGAGTTGAGGAAATATATCTAGACGTAATTATAATTAACTTATTACCCTATTTATGTCAACAAATAATAAACTCAAACACAAACCTAAACACTCTAATCAATATTGGAATGATGAATAATAAAAAGAAATAACAACTAATTAAATAAAAATAAATAATCAATAATCAATTGTTTAGCATTAATTAAAATGGTCTAGGATTCAAACTCATCCAATTAAAATCCTATGTTGGGCTAATTAATTAAATGATTTAATTTTCCAAAATGAATAATTATTCAAGCAAGACTAATCTAGGCTAAAAATCTAATAACTTTGGTATTCTCAGATTTCAACCTAATTAGAATTAACTAAATTAATTATCAAATATTAATTAGGTAATACATTTCTGATTCATACCTAATCCTCTATTGAACCTAATTATAGTATTAAATTTGTTTCTTAAACTCATTCAATACCTAGGATTCATCAATAGGTAGCTAGACAATTGAATCACAAAAAGCACAATTCAATAGAGAAAAGCAAAATATATCATCAAACAACTAACCCTAACACAATCATTCAAATGGAATCATCCTAGCCCTAGATAAAAAATAATTAGCCCATAATCAATTTGACAATCATCAATTCAATCAATAAATTAATCTCAATTATATTCATCATCATGCTCAATAATCAAGAACAATAACATAAATTGAATTTAATTAAAGATTAAAATAAAGTTAGGAATACAATACTATTTAGGTCAATGAATCCCAAATCTTGATTCCAATCATTGATGCAAATTGATCTTAAATCCGAATAATCTTTGAATTGAAGCTAGGAACAATTAATTGAATTGAAAAATAAAATAAAATCCTAATCTAATTTATATACAGAGAAAGAAAAATGAAAGAAATTGGAACTGAAACTCTCCAAATCGGGCTCGGGGTCTCTCTCTCTCATTCTTCTGGCGGTGTAAAAGTTTGCTTAAATAGGAAAATAGAAAACACCCGTTTTGAAGTTTGGAAAAACGCCCTTTTTTGCTTTGTTTGGGCTAAGGAAAACACCCTTGTTCATTTGGAAAACACCCTTTTTCATTTGGAAAATACCCTTATTCATTTTGAAAACACTCTGGTTCATTTTGAAAACAACCTTGTTCATTGCTTCCTCATGCAACACCGTTTTAAGAACATTTTCATCAAATTCTCCTCATAACCTATACATAATATACACCACAGCAACTAATAACAAATAAACATAAAAATAACTAAATTATAATAGAAACTAAACAATTAACCCTAATAAAATAAGACACAATAGTGGTAAACCAAATTAGGCTTCTTGGAGAGGAACTTTTTGCTGAAGGAATTGTGGAAAGGTTCTTGTGAGTATTCCTGAGAGATTTGGAGATAAAATCTCATCTCTTGAAGACTCTAAAAATATTACCAAACTTTCCATCTCAGAGCTTGTTAATGCTTTCAAAGATTTACAGCAAAGAAGAGCTATAAGGCAAGAAGATGCCAATGAAGCAGCTTTATTGAAAAAGCAAGATGAGAAGGGAAAAGCCACTAGTAGCAGTAGTGGAAAGAAAAAGAAAGAGAAGAAAGGCAAGTTTCCACCATGTGGAACTTGTAACAAGACAAATCACTTGGAGAAATATTGTTGGAATAAAGCCAAGTGTACTTTTTACAACAATATTGGTCATATTGAAAGTATTGCAGGCTGAAGCAAAACCAAAATCCACCATAATAACAACAAGCCAATTTTGTAGAAGATTAAGAAGAAAAGGAGTAACACTTGTTCTTGGCTTCTTAATCTCTTGATTCATCAACAAATGATACCTGGTTCTTGGACAGTGTTTGTACAAGTCATATGGCCAAAGATGAAAGCTTATTTCACACTTTGGACAGAACTTGCAAGACAAAAGTGAAGTTGGCAAATGGGCAGAAAGTTGAAGCTCGAGGGAAAGGTTCAATTACCTTTCAAACCAAAAAAGGTACTAGGCTTGTCATTGATGTTCTCTTTATTCCAAGCTTAGACCATAATCTCTAGAGTGTTGCTTAAATGCTAAATAGGAAGTATTCATTTGTATTCAAAAATAAAATGTGCACTATCTTTGATCCCAACGAAGTTGAAATTGCTAAGGTGAAAATGGTGGATAATAGTTTTCCAATTCATTGGAATTCTATTTCTCATAGTTCTTTTAGTGCAGAGTTTGATGATACCTGGTTATGACATAAGAGACTTAGCCACTATAATCTTAACTCTCTTAAATTCATGCAATCCAAGAATATAGTTAGAGATTTGCCTGAATTAAATTTGAGTAATGAAGTGTGTGGTTCATGTCAATTAGGGAAGATGCATAGGGAGTCATTTCTTGTAAATCAGTTTTGGATAGCTAATAAAAAGCTAGAGCTAATCCATACTGATATTTGTGGCCCTAAAAGTGTCCCCTCTCTTAGCAAAAACAAGTATTTCATCTTGTTTATTGATGATTTTACTAGAATGAGTTGGGTTTATTTTCTTAGCAACAAATCTCAAGTTCTTTCAATTTTCAAGAAGTTCAAGGCCTTTGTTGAAAATCAAAATGGTTGTAAGATAAAACTTTGAGTTCCGACAATGGTAAAAAATATACTTCACATGAGTTTGTGGATTTTTGTGAATCTGGTGGCATTAATCACCAATTGATTATGAGTTACATGCCAAAGCAAAATGGTGTTTGCAAAAGAAAGAATAGAATTGTTGTTGAGATGGCAAAGTGCATGATGTTTGAGAAGAAATTGCCTAAGGAATTTTGGGCAGAGGCTGTAAATATAGATGTTTATCTTTTAAACAGACTCTTCATTAGGTCTGTTAAAGGTAAAGCTCCTATTAAAGCTTTAAGTGGTTCAAAACCCACAGTACAACATTTCAAAGTGTTTGGTTCCTTAAGTTATTATCTTATTCCTGTTTCCAAGAGAATCAAGCTAGATGAGAAAGCTAAAATGGGAATTTTCCTTAGTGTTGTTACTCAATCTAAGGGTTTTTAAACCCTTAATTTTGCACCTCAGTGTATGGTTGAACCTGACTAACCATTGGCGAAAGTGCGGCAGTAAAGCGGAAGAAGAAAAGCAGAAAACAAGCCTGAAAACTAGACTTAGGCCTGCGGGTCCCGCAGGGAGAGTCTGCGGTACCGCAGGCCAAGCCTGCGGTTGCCGCAGGTGAGTTTTGCGACAGCCAAGTGCTACCACAGGGTCCCCCTGCGGTACCGCAGGGGCCCTGTGCGGCAGCGCGTTCCTGATTTCGAATCCCATATCTGAAAAATGAGAAAACTGTCCCCCATCCCTTCTACTATATATTCAGACCCTTCAAGTCAGTTGAAAACACACCTGGACTTGCTTGATCAACCAGTGATCTCAAAGCAAGCCTCAAAAACTCTTTTTAGCTTGTTCCAAAAGGAAGGAACGAGCCTTCTAGTTCTAAAGTTTGTTCTTTTATTTTTTATTCGCTTTGCTCTTT
>CATKHJ010551135.1:0-11762 GCA_949750685.1 Vernicia montana | reverse complement strand
TGATATCATCTTCTTAACCTAATTGAATTTTTAATATTTTATAATTTTTATTGTGTTTTACAAAACAATAACAATTTAAAAAAGTTAATAAAAAAAACTTTTTAACCTAATAAAATTCTTAATATATTATGATTTTGTATTCCTATTAATATATTTTATAGTTGAACGATTTTAGCCTGTGACATGCTTTAGACTAGATGTAGGTAGCAAATCATGACCTACATGCATCATTTTCCTTGGGATTATGGGCCAATTTACCAAATTAGAGAGTTTGTTCAAAATATTTATCAATTTAGAGTGTAAATTTTAAAATTCTCATTTTAGGTGAAAATGAAAAATATTTCTGAATTTGGAGTAGATTTTGGCTGGGGTGACGGGGCAGTTTCTATCCGCCAATCCATTTTTTTAATTTTATTTTATTTTATATTTTTCTATTATATTTTATGTTATATTTTGAAAATATTAATTATAATTAATATAAAAATTATATAATTAATAAAATAAATTAATAATTAATAAGTTAACATATTTTATAATTATTAATATTTTATTATTTTATTAATTATTAATTATATAAAATATAATTATGTATTTTATTTTTTATATAATATAATGAATATAAGTGTATAATATATATTACAAATAATATTATTATATTTATTATGAAAATAAAAATAGATAGAGCTAGAAATCAAGTCATAAATTAATTAGAATTATTAATTATTACTATTAATTAGAATTATTAATAATATTTATTATATTTTTATACATTAATTATTATTATTATTAATTAATTATAAATAATTAGAATTAGTAATAAATATTATTAATATTAATTAATTAGAATTAAATACTATGTATACGTTCCACATGAAACAAAATAATTTAGGAAAAAATAGTATTAATTTCATATTTTAATTAAAATGATCAAATTTCAAGTGCTACAATTCCTATTATTTCTTCTAATGTTTGAACGAAGGTCCATTTGTCGTCTATTATTTCTCCGTGCAGTATTCATCTAAATAAGACCTGAATTTTATGTTTGCGTTGGTTGACATAATAATAACAAATAATAATAACATTTTAACATAAGTAACAAATAATAACATACAAATATTAACATGCACATAATAACATAAAATAATAACATACAAATAAAAACATATAAATTATTATACAAATTACATTTATAAACTATTAACAACATACTAAAAATTAAAAATTATTAACATACAAATAAAATTCATTAAAAAAATTATGTTAATTATTTAGTGGACCACCTCCAGCAAAATAATTAACACTTCTTTGAAAATGAAAGATGAATGAGAGGAAAGAGTGAAGTGGGGTAGTGGACGCAACATAAGGAAGGAGAATATATTTTAAGGAAGAAGAATATATTTTAAATTGTGGGGGTTGGGAGGTAGTGGACGCAACATAAGGAAGGAGAATATATTTTAAGGAAGAAGAATATATTTTAAATTGTGGGGGTTGGGAGTATTTATTGTTGTCGTTGGGGTATTTATTGTTGTCTGCCAATTGAAATGGCGGACAACATCTGTTGCCAATCCAAATGGCAGGTCTAGTCCGCTATTTCAATTGGCGAACAACACATGTTTGCCAATGGAATTAACGAATTGGACATGTTTGCCATTTGGACTGGCGGATTGCCAGTTGTTGATCAAGTCTAGAGTCAAAATCATTCTAAAATTGGAATTAAAATAAATTTAAACCTAAATTGGTGAATATTTTGGACAAAAACTCCAAAATGGTAAAAAGGCCGAGATTATGAATCTTATTTAACCAAATTAAAAAAGGACAACAACCATGCAACATAAGTGATGCTCATATTTCCCAATTGTTATATAATTATATGCATATAAATGAACATTTTATTTGCCTACTGAACGTAATAAGCATTATTTATAAGATTTTGTGAAGAAACTATTGAAAATTGAGCAAAGAATATTTGACAGCAAAAAAAAGTAATCTTTTATCCCTTGAAATTTTTATATTTTTTTTGACACCGAGCTTATTAATGCCATTTTGTAATAAACCATTGTTTGAAGCCATTTATTTTAATTTTATTGACTTAAGAAGATTAATCATAATTAGTCTAAGTTTTGAGGAATAAAGAGTTAAAAAAAAGTCAAACGAGGGACTATATGAAAGTGGAGACAAGAGGACAGTAATAGCAGTTATATAATTGTCAATAGTATAACTAGATGTTTAATAACATGCACTAACAAACGACCCCCTGTTCACTAGATAAGCACTTAATTTAATTTCTACACTCCTATTATCTATAGAATTCTTCAATTATCAAACGTCTAAAAGTATTTTTATTATCTATTCTTTAGAATAAATAGGCGCCAAAATTCACTTCTTTTTTCCTAAAAAGTATTTTAATTAGCGCCAAAAGTTTCAACCTTATTATGATCCCATATTTTTGTATATCACCCCCTATTCTTTAGCTACAATATTTTCTCTTTGTCAAGTGTTACAACTTAACTTTAACTCTGTGAATGTAGTTCTGGTTTCAAGATTATAAGTTTCTTCAATTTCACAATTCAAGACGTTTTAAGACTTGAGTATTAGGTTTTCTCCTTCGGTCACAAATATTCTGATCTCACGCTATTTGATTTTAGGCCTAGGTTACATATATATGCTTTAACTGTTCACAACAAGTTCTACCGTATGTTTTTGTTTCTTTGAATCATTTTGGTTGGTGTTTTGGTTGTTAAACAATTCAAAAAGAAATACAAAATCATAAAGAGAGGAAATACAAAAATCATAAAGAGAGGAGACTAGGATTTCATTAATAATGCATAACAAAGAAGGAATACAAAAAGAATGAATTAACCTAAATATAAAGAGACTATATATAGGCTAAATCAAGGAAACTGAAAAGACTATTTTACCCTTAATAAACAATAAAATAAAATAACCCTATATTTCTTAACAATATATATATATATATATATATATATATATATATATATATATATTGATAAAAAAAATTTAAATTTTACTATCGGTATCATTTTGATTCAAAAATATGAATTGTTAAATAATTTAAAATGCTTTAAATAATAAATGAGGAACTCGAATACGAGATTTTGTCAGTTAAATGGACCGACTAAGAGGGTAGTTGATAAGGCTTTTTTCTTTGCATAATATTAATAAGGGAAAAGTACGGGAAAAAAAAATTATCATGTGATTACGGTTATTTTAATTTTAGGGTCTATGAAATTTTTTTTTATAAAATGGAGTTTGAGATTTTCACCGTTAGCATTTTTGAGTTTACAGTCTTAACATTGTCAAAGGTTACTGACGTGGTGCCCACCTGAATTCTACGACCATATATCATATGGGCGCCACTTCAACAGCCTTATGCCACATAAGTGTCACATTAGTAATCTTTGATCAGGGCCGGCTTAGCCTTGAGGTAATTGAGGCGGCTGCTTCAGGCCTCCAAAAAAGTAAAGGCCACAAATTTTATTTTTTTTTTTTTTGTAAATAAAGGCTCCAAATTTTTTTTAATAAATAAAGACCCTAAATTTCAACTTAAAAAAGTAAAGGCTCCAAAATTTTTTTTTTTTTTGGTAAAAAAAGTCCAAATTTCGGCGCATAAAAAGTAATGGCTCCAATTATTTTTTTTTTTTAATAAATAAAGGCCCAAATTTCAGCCCCAAAAAAGTAAAGTTCATAATTTTTTTTTTCTTTTCCAAATGCATGCATTGCCTATAGAATATTATTAACTATACATGTAACAGTTGCTTCCGCTAAAAGAAATTTTTCAAAATTAAAATTATTAAAATCTTATTTAAAATTAACTATGTCACAAAATATATTGAATGAATTAGATATATTACCAAAGTAATATGTTAGAGTCCATTGAATATAAAACTTTAATAAGTAATTTTGTAGCTGATAAAGCAAGAAGGATTAAATGAATTTTTTTAAATACATCGATTTTTTTTTTTTTTAGGACTTTCTCTAAAATCTAGTCTCAGGCCCCCGATTCACTTAATACAACCCTGTCTTTGATGTTACATGGACATCACGTCATCATCCTCTAACGGCTTTAAAGTTGTAAATTTTAAAATGCTAATGATTGAAATCTCAAATTTTATTTTGTCAAAAATATTTTCACATATTCCAAAGTAAAAACAACCGTAACCACTTAATACTATTTTATACTTTCTCTTTTTTTTTTTTTTTTTAATACAAAGAAGGGCAAGGCCAAAGACAAAACAACAAAACCCAGATCAAGCACGACCTAGCAAATTAGGAACTCATACTTATCATCTCCTTTAACCAAGAGACACTAAGGAGATCCGCTTGCAGCTGTTGTTTAACCTCATCAGAAGCACTAAGAACTTTCTCCTATTAATAACATATGGTTGGATGTTATAAATTTTGGGCCAAGTATTTTGAAAACATATATTGATGATGTTTATATAGTATAGTATAGAATAGAATAGAATAGGGTGTTGAAAGACAAAAAAAAAAAAAGAAAAAGAATAGAATAGGGTGTTGTCTGGATAAGATGCATGATGGGTTTCCATGGGAAAGGACCAATCTCAAAGTGGATAACAAGTTGATTGCACTTATAAAATAACATAAGAAGTGTATTTAAGTCAATGACAAAGCACTTTTGTTTTGAAAACCACAAGCATGTCCATGTGCCATTATCAAAATCAATATGATCCAATCTCCTGACATCTGTATCATTGTACATGAGTTTGGGATTTTGATGTTCAACTCATCTACCTACTACTAAATTCCAATTATACATAATTTTTAGGTATTTTCTTTTCCTCTTTATTATTGTCTTAGGTGGGTTTGATTTATTTATCAGATTCAGCTTGAATTTATAATTTTCTTTTACTATTAAGATAAGCAATTAAAAATGAAAGTATTTTCATTATTTATTCAAAAATTAAAAAAAAAAAAAAAAAAAGTTATGTATACTTTCTTTAATTTTTCTTTTTCCCACATATAAAAGTTATAATTCTCATTGTTGGAATTGAAAAATACAAACTAATAATCAATTGATATATAAATCCAACTAAATTATTTAATTCTTTAGTCCAAGTCCAACTAAATTTTCATTGTTAGGCCGGACCTCAAATTTTTATAAAATCAACTCAATTGTATATTTTATTTTGTAAGCAAGGAAAGCTCTAATTAAATTGGGGTTTGAAAATTTCTACTTTTTTTTTGTTAATTGGTTTAAATCAAGTCTAGAAGAAACATCTCTTGTAGCAAATTTCTAGAACAACTATAATTATATATGAATAGCATATGTGTGAAATTCATGAACTCTATCTAAATTTACCCTAAAAGTGAGAAGAAGAAGAAGGAAAAAAAAAACCTAATTTGCCAAATTGATTTGGTATTTAAAAGAAGGTTGAAATGTCATTGATGTTGATTTTTCCTACATTAATGCAGGAATATGAGGGAAAGTATACAAAAAAAAAGGGGTAAAATGAAAAGCGTGATTGGTGCCAATTCTTATTCACTAGGAGTTGTAATTAATAACGTGCCTTGATGGTTAACAAGAATTCTATAAATTTATATGTGATTTATTCAAAATTCACCTGCCTTCAAGAATCTGACAAAGCTTACATTACACTGGGCATCAATCTCCAACTCCCTTCTACTTTTACCCAATGGCGGGACTAGGTCTGAGAATACGTAAAATTATAAATATTTAATTATATATTATATTTAATTTTTTTTATTTTAAATGAAATTTTTTTTTAATTATATATATATATATCCTTAATGTAAATTATACTCTAAAAAATTTGACTTCATAAAAAAAAATTCTGACCTCATAAAAAATTATACTCATAGAAGTATACAAAATTATAAAACTAACAAAAATTAAACAACCTCTACTTACCCTCCTAAAAATTATTTGGTGATATTACATATTCTCTCCATTTCACAATAACTGTCGTTTTAGGAGGATGCACACATTTTAAAGAAGCTATTAAATACCTTTAATTTTAATTAATATGAATAAATATACCCTTATTTTCTCTCACCAAATAAAAAAAACATATGAAATATTAAAATTGGAATGAGAGTAAAATTGGAAAAAAGCTAATAAATGCTGCATTGAACTTTTAAAACGGCAATTATATTGAAATAAAATCACTTTTCTAAAAGGACAATTATTGAGAACCGGAAGGAGTATTAATTTTCATATATCATATTAAATTTCTCACCAATTCGATTAATAAATATTTATGTTGGGATTGAAAGATTCATCATAACAATAACTTTTTTATAAATTTGATCTTAACAATTGAAACTTCGTCAAGTCTCTTAATAATTATTAATTACTCATTAGTCCAACTTCGATTAATAAGTGCCTAAACACCGACTAATATGAGATTCTACACCAGCAAACAGAAACATGCACAAGACCATTGGCTATGGGCCACAAGTTAAGACTTTATTCATATGGTTTTGGAAATTGAACTAGCACAAAGTCCAAAACAGCATTATAGTGGGATTTTACTTATACCCACTACCTAAAAATAGAAGACTACAGAGTCTGTAATTGATGCAAGCATGCAAGCCAAAACCAAATTATCAATGGCCATTATGAGCAACAACACTTACTAAGCTTTAATTTCCTTAAATCCTAATGTTTGCCATTTTTAGTTTTCTCATAGACAGTAAGCTTAGCAACTAAAGGAAAGGAATCAAATCAAGTAGGTTTAATTTTTCAGATATTGTATGAAAATGAAAAGAAAAAGTAATATAAATTTTTAGTCAAGAACTTGCAAAAACTCCAACGGTTTCCTCATTTTTCTTTTTTTCCTCATTATGGTCAAGAGAATATGTTTACACAATCCAGAGAAAAAGGTTCAAAGTTGAAGAAACAGCAATTTTTCTCTCTCTCTCAGACTTCATCCATCACTCTACATACAAAGGAAGGCCCCAAATTAACCACTTTTAAAAGGCAGCAAAAAAAGAGGGTTAACTCATCATCTCACATACATGCCCTCTTTGATGATCAAACCTCATAAATACATGGATTAGCTCAAAAATAAGCTAAATAAGCGAAGCTTGATAACAACAAGAACCCACTACAATCCTCACACAACCACAAGGCCCCCCCCTTCTTCCTCTTACTCGAGCACAAAACCAAAAAATCCAACAAAAAGGAGGATTTTAGTGATCAATTTCTTTTCATTGGGGCTTTGAAAGAGCAATGTTTAAAAAGTAGTTTTAGCCACGCCTAATCCCCGTGAAGTAGTTGAAGTCATGGTGCTGGACCCTCAGTTGCTTTAGCCATGAATCTGCTACACTCAAAAGTGACACTAGCCTTTCTTGGTCCCGGCCACAATGTCCTGAAATCCACACATTTCCTTGCATTTTGTAAGTAGCCAAACCAAATGGGGGAAGGGATATGCTTTCCCCTTCCTTTCGCTTCCTTTCAGGACTCTCAATATCATCACCTAGGTCCATATCTGAATAGACAGATAAAAAAAATCCAGCAAAAGAACAATATACTCCACGTAAGCAAATATTGTCCATAGACATTCCTGTCTAATTAAGCATATATAGTAATAAAGGTAGGAAAAAGAAAGCGAATATAAATAGAGTTTGCAAATTGGACCGTAAGAGCACCTTGAAAAGATGATGAAAGGGTATGGTATGTAAGGAAGCATGTGGACAAGTCCTTGATGGTTCTTCCCATTGGAATGTGATAAATAGGATACCTGAATATAATTGACAGCAAATGATTTCTTTGTTATTATGTTTTTCTTCTGAATTACTATAAAGATAAATATGTTTGTGAAAATAGGTAAAATCATTTATTAGTATAAATGGTATATTACTCTCAAAAAGAGCCTGTTTCAAGATAATAAAGCATCTGCTCTACTCCAGAATTAAATAGCAGAATTAAAATGCAGCTGTAAAGTGCGGAAAGTATGGCTTTTTGTATAGTATATTATAATTTTGTTTGATTATTTGTCGTGCGGATATGTGTATGTGTATGCCTATGAGAGATATAGTAAAAGATAAAGAAACTGACCAAGCAACGGCCATCCAACTAGCTGGTGAAAGATCCACACTTCGCAATGACATCAAACCCTGGTATCTTTGAGCCAATCCATTAATCTGAAAGCAAAATGCCCAGAAGGTGTCAATGGAATCACATTACTTTAATACTGTGAAAGGGACATGAGGAATTTGTTGTATAAATGATCACAATCGAACAAAAATTTTAAAACTCATCTTATTGAATGGTATCAAGGATTCTTCTTCCAAATAAAACAACGGTAAAAAAGTTAAAAGACAATATCAGATCAAAGGCAAGAACATATGCTCATTAAGCATTATAATGGACTTATAAATGGAAAAAAGATGAATCTAATATTATTTTACATAAAGCACAAACACATTAAACGCATAAATTTTAGAAATTATGGAGAGAAAAAAGCAAGTAGTTCCTTGTTCATAAGTCAAAAGTTTCATTCATCTTTATCAGATGCCTATCATGAAAAGGATTTGGAATGATTCTTAACAAATCAATAGATGTTTTCTTCAATCTTATCGGTCCTTTATTTTATCTCAACGGTCATAGTCTTAGAAAAACAAGGCAAAATTAAATGCTACTGAGGGTAAAGATGAACAAATTAAAAAGCTTCAAGAACAATAGAAAATGACTAGAATGAACCGGGAAAAGTACCTTATCCATCAATGGAACTCTTCCATAAGGAGTTGATCTCTCAAAATACTGAAAATATAGGTAACCCAATCTATCATTTAGACGCCAAAGGTTGTCTTGCTCGAATCCCCCTTCTTCTGAAGAGCATCCATCCCACCTCCATAACTTGTCACTCTCACTCTCATCACTACATGAATCGCTAAATGAATCCCTTGTCTCACCATCACCGGACTCAGTCTCTTCCCTAATAAAAACCAATCCAAATCATCCAGAAAGATTACTTTTTTTTATACAGCAACTAGAAATGAACCCTCAAAATATAAAATATGCACACAAATGAACCCATCAATCAAATTTGTATATTGCACAATTTGAACAACATAAAAAAATATGCCTAAACTGCAAATGCACACAAATGGAAAAAAATTTATAGAAAAAGTACAAAAATTTAAGAATTAATTTATCTGGGTTTTCAAAACAATTCAATTGTTCAAAATTAGCAACAACAATTACAAGTAATAAAGAGGATTACAAGTGCGTAAATTGTAAAAAAGGTGGTACCTGAAACCATTAACAGAGGAATTGCTAGTGAAAATTTGAATTGCAGAGAGATAAGGCACATAGTATTGGACTAAAGTTTCACCATTGTTCAAGCCAATAGGAACTCCAGCCCCATAAGCACTCCATTCATCATAACAATTCCACAGATCACCCAAACTAAAATACTCAACTGTGTCTCGCTCCCATGGATGCCATAGACGATTTAAGTTCCTAATCTCTGTCTGCAATCAAAAATCAAAACATAATACAACAATTAACCAAGAAATGAAGTCAATTTTTTTTAGAATTATATTAGAAAACATTCAAGAAATGAAAAAAAAAAAAAAAAGAAAACCAACAACAACAACAGCAACAACAAAAACAACAACAACAAGAAAAAACAAACCTTGGGGAGAAATTGGGATGGAACTAGTGGAGTTGTGCAATGGAGGAAGCAGTCTAGGTTTGATTGCGTTGACCCTTTATCAAAAATCATGGTTTTGAGGAGAAAGAGAGAGAGAGAGAGAGAAAGAAAGGAGAGAAATTGAGTTTCTCTCCCAACCCAGAAAAGAAAAAACAGAGGAAGGTCAAGAAAAGAGAGGAGAAACAAAAAGAGAGAAGAGGCAGACACAGAGAGAGAAAGAGAGAGAGGGAGAAATTGTCGGAATTTGATTTCCTTTTTAGAGATAGATAGAAAGAGTGACGAGGAGAAACAGAAATGCAAGAGAAATTCTATTTTTTGACGTTAAGACAGCTAAATATAAAAAAAATATATATATAACTAAAAAATATCTCTCTCTTTTTCTCTGTTTCAAGACAAAGTCTTGGATGGTAAATGGCAATGTTGTCAAAATCCAGAGCCACCGGAGACTCTAATTTCCGGCTTCATTTTCGTTTGGGAAAAGAGATAGAGAGAGAGAAACCTTTAACATAAAGTGATTGCTTTTATTTTGGGATGTTCTGTTTCTTAGACTCTGTTTTTGTATTTGCTTTAAACTTAAAGAAAACTCAATAGCTTCTTCAACTCTGTATTGTTCAATATTGAAGAAAACTAATTCGTTTAAGACTCCACAAAATTCAACGTTAATTCTTCAAGTTTAATAAAAAAACCCACCTTAAATCAAGGGGAAAAAAATTACAAACTTTACAGTCTTTCTAATTTAACACGAATTTTGGAAGACGAGAAAAGAAAGTGCGAGAAAATACAAGAAAATTTGAGAGAAATGATAAAGTTTCTGTTTTTAACACATCCCAGAAAAATCACATAACTTTCTTTTCAACAGAAACCCATGTTTCTTGCGATAAAGATTAGAAGATCAGTGGAATGGCTAGCGTGGGAATCCAGATTATAAATTTTCTTTTCTAACGGAAAACGATAAAAGGAATCAACTTTTTTTTTTCAGGGAAAAAGAAAACCAGAGCTATATCCAAGAAACAAACAAAACTTAAACAGAGTGGATTAAAGAAAAATAATAACAATAATCAAACAAAGTTCATCCGATTAGAACTGAAACAGAGAACTTCAGGTTTCTATAAAGAACTATTTTTCAAAGAGAGAAAGAGAAGGAAAAATATTGATACCCACGCAAATTATTAAGGCCATTCTCATTACCAGATTTATTATCATTTATGGGTCTCATCTGTCTCTCTCATGTCTATGAAAGTTACAATTTTTATTTTTTTTATTTATTTTCAATTAATCTTTGGATTTTAATCGATACTGGGTCCATCTCTTGTGTGGCAAGTAGAATTATATCTTTGAATCTTTCAATTACTCTAAATAAATAAAATTGAAAATTTATTATTATTATTATTATTAGTTGATAACAATCTTTGAAAAATTAAGAGGTATTAAATCGATTTTCCGCATGCATATTTGACTATTATGATACGTATTATCACAAATGATTCTATTTTCTTAATTTCTTCAACATGCATTTAGGATTTTATTATTTATTTATTTATTTATTACTATATTAAAAAATAAATATTTGATCATTGATTTTATTATCTAATATTAATATAAAAATTTACAACTTTTTTTAAAAAATTTTTGTTTGTTTTTCTTATGCTTTTGAAGTTGTTCTGATAATTTGTAATAATAAAAAGAATTTTGTCATATAGCAAATAAACAATATGTTAATTAGCTTATATGAAAGATGAGTTTCAAATTTAATTATGTCACATTGATGACAATATAATACCATTTAAATCTAGTTGTATTTATAAAAGCTTTAATCCAAAATTTATATAAGCTTGTGTTTCCTATAAATTTAATTATTTATGTATTAATTAATCACATTTCTAAATACCAATGTTTTCAAACCCGGCCCGGTCTTAGAACCGGTGAAGGCAGAGGGTCACGGGTTAGAGGTCGAACTGGAATTTTAAATAAATTAATATATTTATTATTTATATGTTAAAAAAAATATAATATACATATAATTAAAATTAATAAACGTTATTAGAGTAAGTAATGAACATTATTTAAAAAAAATATGAATTTGAAACAATTACTTAGAAG
>CATKHJ010550992.1:0-13058 GCA_949750685.1 Vernicia montana | reverse complement strand
ATGGAATGGGTCCATGGTGGGGAAGAAGGCTCGCACATGAACAGTATTGCTTTGGCTTGAAAAATTATGAATCTAGGTTATTTCTGGCTAACCATGAATGAGGACTGTGCGAAGTATGTGCAGAAATGTCATAAGTGTCAAATCTTCACCAAGCTACAGCATTGGCCACCTGTGCCACTAAATCCCATAACAACACCATGGCCTTTCGCCACTTGGGGCATAGATGTCATCGGAAGAATCTCCCCGAAGTCCTCTAGTGGTCATGAATACATTCTGGTAACGGTGGGCTACTTTTCAAAATGGATTGAAGCGGCGCCATATCAGGTCTTAAACTCTAAGAAGGTGGCCCATTTCATTCGAACTAATATCCTTTATCAGTTCGGAACCCCCTTCGAGATTATCACTGATAATGGCTCCTACTTTCAGAAAGAAGTAGTCCAACTACTCCAAAAAGAAGGAATTCAGCATCACTGCTCCTCTCCCTACTGGCCACAAACTGATGGGGCAGTTGAGGCTGCCATCAAGACCATTCTGCAGAAGACCATTGTGAAGCACAGAGACTGGCATGAGCATCTACCTGCCGTATTATGGGGGTACAGAACCACAGTCCGCACTCCCACGGGGGCAACCCCATATGCCTTGGTTTACGGAATGGAGGTTGTCCTCCCCATTGAAATACAAATTCGCTCTGCAAGGGTGATGACAGAAAGTCAGCTAAGCGAAGAAGAATGGATTAGAGGCTATCATGACAAGTTGAATGCCATCGATGAAAAGAGAATGGATGAAATGTATAGGATTCAGGGTTATCAGTAGAAACTTGCCAAACACTTCAACAAGGAGGTGAAAGGCAGGGGATTGTAAGAGGGAAACCTGGTCCTGAAGGAAACCCGAGCTCTTATACACGATCCAAGAGGAAAGTTCAGACCAACTTGGGCTGGACCATACGTACTCAAAAAGATCCTATCCGGCAGAGGTGCTATCCTCATGGATGTGGACGGAAACGAGTTCTCCCACCCTTGCAACCTGGATCAGCTGAAGAGATACTTTGTCTGAAATTGATATCTGTATTTAATTTTATTATATCTGTAATCAGAACTACGTGGATCTGATTCTCCTTAAAAGAAAAATGACAAAAAAATGATGTAAGGGATACGTAGGCAGCCCGTCTTGGGTGCGGTCCAAATCATAGTAAAATGCATTTTTTTTTCATGACAAAACATCTCATTCTCATTTCCTCTGTGCCTAGTGCATCAATCATTTGATTTCTTTCACCTAAAAACAAAAAAAAAATAATATAAGTAAATAAAAAGAAAATGCTCGCTAAGTTGAAAACCTGAAAGGGGAGTTCAGGCAGAAATTAGAGCAAGCTCGGCGAGCTGAAAACCTGAAAAGGCGGCTCGAGAAAAAATTAGAGCTAATAAAAAATGCTGAAAAGTGCTCGCTAAGTCGAAAACCCGCAAGGGCGACTTAGGCAAAAATCAGAGCAAAATAAAAGATGTCTCATATATTGATGATCAGATTTTACAAGATACAATCCATCATCACAAAAAAAGATAGCCTTTCCTATGCCATCTATAGCTTATCCTGTATCGTATAGTCATATCAGCTTACAGGCATGAACAAAAATAGAAGACCTGCAGCAAAGGTCCTAAACAGCTACAAAGCAAAATAAAAAGAAAAAAAAAACAATGCCATATCCAGATCTAAACTATCCTCCTCCTCATCTTGGGATGCACATCCCGTGTGCTGTCATCCGAGTCTGATCCCCTCACAATCTCGTGAATCTCCTCCAAGGTCACGTCTGTCCTCAAAATCTCAGTAGCCCCCTCAGCTGTAGTAGGCGGAGCACTGGTAGAACCTGAGCTGATCCCTACGATTGTCCCAAAAAGCTTGATCTGAGTCCCTGTAGCTCCAGAACTGCTCCCTAAAATCCCTCTCTGTGCAATAGCAGCCTAGGAACCAGTCCTCACTGCTGCAACAGGAATCCTCCTCGTGACATGAGAAACAGCAGCCCTCCTCTCCGCTCTAGCAGCAGTAACCCTCCTCTGCACCATAACTATAGTGTCCCCCTGCCTCCTCACTGCAGTCACTGTCTCTTCTGTCACTACCACTGCAGTCTGAGTCACCGATACAACTTATATTGTCAGACTCTCTGTAGCTCCTCCAATCTCCTCTAAAGGTCGTGTCTCTCTCCCTGTCTGTCCTACTGTCTCATCACCAGCTACACCCCCAGTAGCCTCTCCCTCTTCTATAGAGTCATCCTCTATCTCTCTGAGCAAGGCAGCTCGGTGCTCTCTCTCAGCAGGCCAAACCACCTCAACCAGCCAACTGGTATACCCCTCAGTAGTCCCAAAGCCAATCCCTGGACGTGCCACATGATAACTCCTTATCCAGCCACCCCTGATAGCTCTGGCAATGGGAGCTGTAATCTCTGCAGACTCTAGGAAAGGTACGATTGGGAGCATGTCCTGAGTCTGGCCCATATGCCTCATAACTCTAGTCCCTTGATAAAAGGTCGTCCAACTCAGACAAAGCAAATAGACTACTCGATACCCATGACTCATGGTCATGAAAGACCTAATGTCGTACCACTGGCAGAGCCAAAGTATGTCCTCCGGGGCAATCTCCAGCAGCCACCTTATCCACTCCCTGACCGAACCTCGACGAACCTAGATTGGCCTCATCTGATACTGAGAAGCCGTGTAAGGACTCCTTGTCGGGGGAGCCATCACACGAAGATGATCCTTAAGCCAGACCTGCAAGACACTCATAAAGCACCAATCATAGGAAGCATAAAACAAACATATTTTTTCCTCACCTGAAGAATAACGGGAGAGACTATCCATATCTCTAGAACCCGCACACAGCAGTCCAAACTCAAAAGTGTCTCAGCCAACACTGCCCCAGCCACAGAACGACTCTGCTCCATTTAGAGTACTAAGCCAGTCACTCTGGCGTCACCCTATCCAACAGAATCAGGAAATAGATACCATGTAGCCAAATAGAAAACCAGGGCCCTCATCCTGAGTCTCTATCTCCTCATGTCCCCAGAGTCACTAATGTCCTGAAACCCTGCAATCACTATAGTCAGATCCACCTGGCCATCAATAACCATTGGCTCGCCGTATCCTCAGGCAGGTCTAGAAACTTATGAAAAATTTGAAAATGACCCACTCTGAACTCTGGCACTACCAGGACTGCCTCGGGATCGCAGTCGAGTATGGCACTGAACTCCTCAAATGTGGGACAAAGCTCCTCCATGGTCGTACCAAAGCAAAAAACACGGGCCACCAGATCCCAGAACCTAAAACAGGCTCTTAGAAAATCCCATTCCACTCGAACTCCTCGTAATGTCACCATCGCTGCAATGCCATATCTACCCAAATTGATCCTGTCCACTTTCTCGAGTTTCTTGGTCCATACATGCATACTATGGCTGAAATACGGCTCCATGAATGTGAAAATCAAAAGAAAACAAGTGAAGAAAGGATAGAAGAATGAAAACTGAAGGAAAATTTGAGAAACGGGCAGAGTTTCGGCTCAAAAACTAAGGAATTGTGGTTTCTGCCTCAGGATAAGTGCCTATTTATAGGCAAATGGCTGTCACATCAAGAAGAAAGAGAAATCTGCCAGAAAAACTGCTATGCCGCCAGATACACTGGCGGATCCGCCAGTTTTGTGGGCGGATTAGCCAAGCTTTCTAGCGGTAGCCACCGTATCCACTAGCGAATCCGCCAAACACACTGGAGGATTCGCCAACCATTTTGGCGGATACACGGTCTTTTCTGTACCTTTTTAGCTTTTTGGTCTCCCACAACACCAGCAGGGCCCCACAACACAGTTTTAGGCTGTTTTCTTCCCTCTTTGGGACTGAAAAGTCAAGAAACTAGACTTTTTTCAGAGTTTTTGAGACCGAGGTCGAGCAAAAGTAATAAATTAGAGCCGTAATTCAGCAAAAGACACGTCATAGGGCATGCATTCTTTGCATAGACATTGCATACATGGCATATAATTTTTGAATGTGCATCCACGGCGCATAAACATACACAGTAAAGCAAAACATGGAAAGGGTCGCATAATAAATCATGCATACACGAGCATACATCATCGACATCATCAAAACACATAATATGGAATAAAAGTGCATACATCAGCGCATGATCATAATAGTACAGTCATCCAAAAAAGTACTGTCTCCCGCCAGGGGAGTAAAAAAAAAAAGTGAAACCGATAACAAACACAGTCATATGCTGCCGCCCGCTAGGGGCATACAAATATAGTCATCCAGAACAGTGTTACCGACCACCAGGGGCACTAAAGATACAGTCATCCGAACAAGTACTATCTCCCATTAGGGGAGCAAAACAGAGAAACAAGAGAAAACAACAAAGTAGGTCAAGGTCAGAGTCATGTCAGCACCGGCTATCAATTAGAACCAGCCTCCTCCTCTCCTCCTCCTCCGAGGAGCATCCTCATCACCTGCTCCTTGTGACTCTGCAATGTCAAGGCGCATGAGAAGTCCACCAAGGGTTACCTCCATCCTACGGGAGATGCGATAATTGCACCGAGCATACTCTCCAGGAACCTGCATAAAGAATAATGTCAGATGTTTTGGATCCTTTCCGAAGCACAGAAAACATATAATGAAAACCCTACCCAAGAATCATTTCTAAAGGTGGAGAAGTAAAGAAAATACCTGGGCAACATCGTCAAGGATCATTCGTTCCCCCGCGCGAACAGCACCAGGGAGTTGCCACGATCTCATGATGCATCCGGTCCATAATATCCAATCTCCTCAGGAAGCTAGTATTCTGTATCCCAATTTATCCCGCCGGTACTGTGGCTAGGGCCGGTTTCGTGGTCGAATTCGGGAACATGCTCCCCAGATGAACCAGCTGATGGAACCTCAGGAGCAGCCGGAGGAATAGGCTCCCTCGGGATGGCGGAGATAGTAGAAGATCATCCCTGCCATGTAATCTCCCGCATCAGGAATCTGTCATGGAACTCCAAGTAATTCAGATTGGGGCGCTGATACAGGTAGGCCTCCATTCCATTGAAAAGCTCCTGAGAAGCCTGTATATCAGCCCCGTAGCACATGTCAACTGGCGGAGGGCTAGGCACACACTAGGATCCCATGACCTAAAAATGGACTCTCTCACCCAGATAGTACAAACGAAAGTAAGGAGACCGCAGCAACGCCCATCTGCAGGAAAGGGTCTCTGCAAAAGCCACATGAGGAGCATACAACATTCTCTCTCCGAAGGGTCGAGCAATCTATCAAAAAGAATCAGCAAGCAAGTCAGAGCAAGACAACAAGCAAGAGGTAAAAGACAAGGAAAATACCTGCTGACTACTCAACTGGTCGAAGAAAGCCTCGGATAGTCAACAGGGTGTGCCTGCGATGGATGCCCCGGTTCGACTCCTCCCATCTCGCTCTAGCCGAAAAGTCTAATGGCCACTGCCTAATCAAACCAGGGGCAATGAAGGAGAAGTACTCATAGGCCCAAAGCTGTGACACAAAATTGTTAGAACAACAGATATGAAATCCACAGGTCAAAACAGAGAGGCGTGATTGAAATACCTACTTCCCAGATGAGAGTTGTCCCACTAATAGAAAGGATGCACCCCGAGACAGGTCTATCATCTCACAGTACATCGTGCTCAGAGTCGTACCTCCCCAATCATATTGGTCCTATTCATCTGTGTGGACCAAGCTGGGCAGGACGTTCAGGTCCACTGTGTCCCTCACATTATGGGTAAAAGTACAACCCATGATGACAAGCAAGCATAACCGAGCAACAGCCTCGTCTGAAGCAAGGTTGCTCACCGACAACCAATCCAGCCTCTCGTGCAAAGAGGTACGTCTGACGTAGAAGCTATCTCTATGAGGGTCAAAGCTAATCAGGTCTTGCATCTCTTCAGGGGAGAAGGTCACCCTCCAGTCATTGCACACATCTAGGGACCGAACTCCGAAATGGATCCCCGAGATCATGTATAAATCAAGAGGAGTACAAGTCAGCTTCCCGTAAGCAAAATGAAAGGTGTTGGTGGTATCCCACCACCTCTCAGCCAGGGCCTTGATCAAGGTCATGTTAGCATGATCACGCGCCTTCACCGCTAGGAAGTCGACGAAACCGGTGGGCTCCAGCAATGCCCGAACACCACTCTTCAGGGTGACACATTTAATCACCTCTGCTAGGTGGCACTGTCCACCCCTATTTTTTACCGTCGCGGTCTATATTCAACCAGTGTACATACATACAGATAACAATCATAAAAAAAAAAAAAAAAAAGTGTGTAAGAGAAATATTGACCGACAGACGCCCCCTGTAAGAGACGTGCTTATCCGGCTCCTGCAACAAGAATGATGGGTTCGGGTTGTCTTTGGGTGGGTCGTAAATGCGCCCCCACGGACCGCTCACCGAGGAGGTAACAGTGTGGCGAGACGAGGAAGCTCCATGTCTGGATCGCAAAGCCATCAATGCAGAATGCTAAATCTGAAAAGCGCAACAGAGCAGACTGGTAAGAACAAGTCATCAATTATTATCATAAAAGAAAAAAAAAATTGTTGGAAAAAGACAAGGAAAAAAATTGTAGGAAAAAAAATTTGAATTTTTGAAAATAAATAAATAAATAAATTGAGTTGAGAGTTCACGTTGAGCTATGAAAGAAAAAGAAAGGAGTGGGGCAAATGAAATGGGTGCAAGGAGCTCTATTTATAGAGTTTCCTTGCACGGAAGAACGTGTCCATCAATTATTCACCAGTGAAAATGCATTTTCAGGGCATTTTAACTCAGAATTCAGATCTGAGAGTCCTTACATGTTCGTATGATTTTTCTCTACCCGTAGACACCAAATTTGCCTACCTTCAGACCAAAAATGTGTTCTTTACGCTAAGAGACAGGAAATTAATGTACCGAAAAAATTCATCAGTCCCCAGAAACCTGCCAGATCGGACTCTAAAAATTATCAGAATAACTTCAATGTAACCGGAATTATTTTCCAGACCTAGATCCATCAAAATTTTTGGCTTCACTCTCATCAAAATTGTCTAACAAGTAGACAGTTCCGATGAGGGGGCAGTTGTGAACCCTCATTTTAGAACCTCCAAAATTATTTATGAACTCACAGAACTGATCAGAATATTTTTCTATCCAAACCGACACTTTTTCGATCCTGACCGGACCATCTGTACCAAACAGTATTTCCCCGAGACTGATCGGAGTTTCCTCAAAACTGATTGCCAAACTGTCCCAAAACTATTTCTAAACCTACCAGAGCTGACCAGAATATTTTTCTATCCAAACTGACACTTTTTTTATCTTGACTGGACCCCCTGTACCAGACAGTGCTCTCCCAAAACTGACCAGATTTTCTTCATAACTGACTGTCAAACTGTCTGATAATTAATTTTGGATCCACTGCCACTGACTGGTAGTTTTTCAGACTCCAGAATAACCCAAAAACTGACCCAAAATTCCCAGAAACTGACCCGAAAAGCCCCGAAAATCGAACCGGAGCCTAAAACCCGAGATGGCTCCCTAACGTCTGCGAGTCATGCCTGCGTGTCCACGACGTGCCTGCATGCGTCCGAGGGCACGCCTGGCGGCGTCCGCCAGGTGCGTCGGCGGACGCGCCACCAGGCCGGTGGACGCCGCCGGCCATCTGGCGCGTCCACTGACACGTGTCAGTGGCAGACACGCTAGTACGGGGCTAACGTACTGACACATCCGCCGGACTATTTGGCGCGTTCGCCAGACGCTCCGGAGGACGCCGCCAGCAGGTCTGGCGGACGTGAGTGCATCACACGCGCGTCCGCCAATGACTTTCGCGGCCCTTCACCTTTTTTCAAATTTTTTACTTTGCCCTTCCTTTTTTCTGCTTTTTAGACCCTTTTTGCTCTTTTCCAACCCCCATGTGCTCCTATAAATACCCCCTCCATTTCATTTCAAAAAATACTTCAAGCACTTGTGATTGCTATCAATTTGCTTCTCTCTCTCTCTCTCTCTCTATATATATAATTTTCACTCACTCTAATTAGTTAGTTAATTAAAAATTAATTTTAATTAACTAATTAATTTTTTTTTCAAAATTAGTTTCCACTCACTCCCAATTAGTTAATTAATTAAAATTAAAATTTTAATTAATTAATTAAATTTTCAATTAGCTTTCACCCAAATTGATTAATTAATCCTTTTAGTTAATCATTTTAATTAATTAATCATTTTAATTAATTAAAGTTGGGTAATTAAGCAATCAAATCTTTTTTTAACTAATCATATTTCCCGAAACGGAACTCCGCTCTGGTAAAATCACTCACCCACCATTCAAACCCACAAAAAAGGTATAATCTCTTACCCTCACTCAAATCCCAAATCAAACCAAACCAATCAAATCTGATCGATTTCTAAATCTCCTTCCACCTCATAGTGGAACGAACTACGAGAGTTTTGATCCCCATTCAGTGTGGTACGTAAGCACACTTAGAATCTAAATCCAAGTCTCAAATCCAAATTCCAATCAATCCCCTTCCCTTTTATTTTTTCCTTGTAAATTTCAATTAAAGCAATTAATTATTTAATTATTTTGGAGTAAAGGAGCGATTCTGTAATTTCTCTAGTACCCATAAGGCTATAGAAAATATTCTCCTTTGTTTGTGGATGTTTAAATACTCGCTCTTTATTTTTTCCATATATTTCATAATTATACCATGCTCATGCATTATAAATCGTCATAATACTTGTCATCCCTGAAATCATTTTTCAAAAGTCAAATTAAAATTAAAAGCCAAATTGAGATTATTTTAACAAAAAAACCTAGTTCCCAAGCTCAACCTGGTTCGAGAACTAGTGACTTTATCCTTGGGTAAATTAATCAAAAAATTAATAAATTGGAGTCAAATTGGGTTTTTTCCTTAATTTTTTCATTTAAATAAATTAGGGTGGCGACTCTCGAATCATTTTCAAAAAATCAAAAATCAAAAATCAATTTTTCGAAGCGATAGCCGCTTCCAATCATAAGCACTGAAACTCGTACCTTAACCTCCCTTAAAAATCGCTCCGCCTTTCCTTAAGGCATCAAAATTTTCCCGAGCGAGGGGAGGGGCATTCGGGCGAGGCCTCACAAAAAGCAGTCTTTACATCCATTTGATGTATTTCAAGATTTTGCAATGCAATGATAATTATTATCATTCTAATGGAGCTTATCCTTGTTACAGGATAATATGTATCAAAATAATCTAGGCTTTCCTTTTATTTATAACCTTTAATTACAAGTCTAGCCTTATACTTGTCAATTGAACCATCTTCTTTCATTTTTCTTTTGAAGATTCATTTGGATCCTAGTAGTTTACATCTTGGAGGTAAATCCATTAATTCTTATATATGATTTTGCATGATGGAATCAACTTCACTTTTAATGGTCTCTTTCCACAAAGGACCTTTCGAAGAGCTCACTGCTTCTTCGTAAGTTTTTGGCTCAACGTCAAGCAAATAACTTAAAAAGTCTGAACCAAAAGATTTTTCTACTCTTGTTCTTTTGCTTCGTCTTGGTTCATGTCCTTATTTTTGGTCTTGACTATCTCCTTGTATAGTCTCATATGTTAGTTTAGACAAACTCAAATTCTAGGTTTGTACGAGCGAGGATACACTCGAACCCAGTGTTCGTTCAGGTGAAGATTAACCTTTTGTTCATTCAAGTGAGGACGAACCTTGTAGTCATTCAGGCATAAATGAACCTTGTGTTCATTTAGGCAAAGACGAACCCTGTGTTCATTCAAGCGAGAACGGACTCTCTTTTCGTTCAAGCGAGGACGATCCCTATGCTCGTTCTAGCAAGGACCAAGGCTGTGTTCATTTAAATGAAATTGCCTATTTTAGAGATTTACATAGAAATACATGTTCAAAGAATGATGCATTTCTTGAATCCATTATCGTATTTTTTTGTATTTCTGAAATTTTAGATTCATACGCAAGAAATCGATAAGCACTATTATTATGTGTATAACCAATGAAGATGCAATCAACTATTTTTGGACCTATCTTCACCTTTTTAGGTGTAGGTATAACCACTTTCGCAAGATACCCCCACACTCGCATATATTTATAAGAAGTCTTTCTTCCTTTTCATAATTCATAAAGGGTTTTATCTTCTTTCTTTTAGGGCCCCTTATTTAAAAGGTAATTAGCCGACAAAATGGCTTTCCCCCACATGTTTTGAGGTAGCCCATAACTTATCAACATTGTATTCATCATTTCTTTCAAGGTACAATTTTTCCTTTCAGTCACACCATTTGACTGAGGTGAATAAGGTGTTGTGGTTTCATATATAATTTTGTGTTGTGCACAAAATTCACCAAATGGTGCTTCATATTCACCACCACAATCACTCCTCAACACCTTAATCTTCTTATTAAGTTGATTTTCAACTTCAATTTTATAGAGTTTAAGTTTCTCTATAACCTCGTCCTTGCTTTTAAGCAAATACACATAACAGTATTTTGTACAATAATCAACAAACGTGATAAAATACTTTTTACCACCTCTTATTTATGCAAATTTAAAATCATATACATCATTGTGAATTAACTCAAGTGGTTCAGTTTTCTTTTCAATTGATTGGAAAGATGATCTTGTTAATTTTGCCTCAACACAAATTTCACATTTTTGTTTTAAATTTATATGGAATTTAAGTATGTGGTCCAAGTTAATTAACCTTTTCAAGGTATTATAATTAACATGTCCTAGTCTACCATGCTATAAATTGGAAGACTTAAGCAAGTAAATCGAAGAGGTATTTTCATTCATACGAGTGATTATAGTTACATTAAGCTTAAATAACCCATCAAGTACATACTCTCTCCCCACATACATTCCATTTTTAGAAAAATTAACTTTATCTAACTCGAACACCATGCAGAATCCATACTTATTGAGCAACGAACCAGACACTAGGTTCTTATGAATTTTCGGCACATAGAGTACATTATTTAAAGTCAGCTCTTTTCCAAATGTCATCTTCAACACCACTTTTCTAGCACCGAGGACCTCATAAGTGGCAGAATTGCCCATATACAGCTTTTCTCCAGTCTTAGGAATGAAGGTGGAGAACATCTCATTCTTCCAGTGTCAATCCACCATTCCTTTGGGTTCAACCCGACCAAATTCACCTCGGATATCACAGTTACGAGGCTGATGTCAGAGACATCCTTTGTGATGTCATCAACCATATTAACTTCATGGTTCTTCTTTTTCTTCTTTGACAACCTGCATTCAGAGGATTTGTGACCCACCATGTCATAATTAAAGCATTTGCCTTGGAATTTCTTTTTGAAAACTCCACCACGGGTCCCACCTTGGTTTCCTTTTTAGTTTTGTTTTTCTTTTTCCTCGAGCTTTATCCATGCTTGACAATATTCGCCTTCACTTCCGAAGGTAGAAATCCCCTATTTTTCGAGCTTTTGTTGTCTTCTTCGATTCAAAGTCTAATAATAAGTTCTTCAATGTTCATCTCCTTTCATTTGTGCTTAAGGTAATTTTTGAAATCCGTCCAGCCAGGGGGTAGCTTCTCAATAATAGCAGGTACGTGGAAGGTTTCACTCAATTTCATTATCACGACCCGTCTTTGAGCCATGACTGTCCTAGGGCATAGGAAGACATAAGGTCACCTAAACCCGTATAACCCTTTTTAATTATGAACTGCTATTAATTACCAAGTTATCATTACCCCAAAATTGAAACCATAATTACCATCTTCAATTATTCATTTACATGCTAACATTAAAAGTTCCATTAATTATCTACTTGTTACAATTTATATATTTTACTTTTGAACTCCATTTTACATTAATTTCCACGTATATCAACTCATCTTACTTATATGCTTGGACTGTAATATCATTATCATACCATACATCATGCATACGATATTCTAATTATATCATTATTAGAGACTTTAAAATCCATGGAGCTCTAGAGTGAAACTTCCGAATATACATCCGTACTATATAATCAAAATAGCAAAGCAACTCCCAAGTAGAAGCTAAAACTTGGAATTTACATTGCTGACCTATCAACTGGTCTTGAAAAATAAACAATAACTAAGGAGTGAGACAGAGCTCAGTGAGTACATAATACAGAATGAACAATATTGTACAAATAATAATAATTTTTTTTATAAACAAGAACGATGTTAATCAAAATTGTTTTTATGAAACAATTTTCATATTTATAGCAATAATATAACTTTTAGCAGAAATCATTCACTTTCTTGGAAACGGTGTGTTTCTCCTATAATCAAATGAGTGGTGGCTTATGCCTTACTCACTCTCACATGCCTAGTCACACGTACAACTGATCAGGTCATACGTACTGGGGTCATTAAACCGTTCCCTTCTAAGATTCGGATAATCTTACCCTATCTGCAGGTTCCATTATCATTGTGCACAAAGTCTGATGTATTACCCCACATCCGAGAGGTATTCTGCTTATCATGGTATCATTATAATAATATATCTTTTATATCCATGAAATGATTCGATGAATAGCATATCAATAAAAATTAAATTCCCATCATTGGTCATATTAAAAGACCAAAACAATATAGGCTCATTTGGCCAAATGCCATAAAGAATAAATTTTTCAATTTGGCTCAATAATCAATAAACAAATAATGCTTGCCAAAGAATTGCAATGCATTTCAAACAAGAATTGATTGAGCATAAAAGCTCATATTCAAGGCACAAAAGCATATAATACTATTTGTACTACCTTAAAACTCCTTAGCTCCTAATAGTATTAAACGATTAAAAACGAGACTCCTCGGTATCTCGGATAATTTCCTTTCCTTTCGATTCTACAACACATTACACATATCGATTATTAACTTCTATTCCTTTAACCTTACTAACCATACTTTACTTTTCCTTCCTTAACCATAAACAAACATCACACATAATTATATTACAAAGATATTAATTATCAAATTATACATTCCATATTCTAACCAATTAATCAAATCAAGGAATTTAATTCCTTTCCCTTTTTAATTCCTTAATTAGA
>CATKHJ010550974.1:0-12876 GCA_949750685.1 Vernicia montana | reverse complement strand
CTAGGGTGTAATTCAATCCAACCCAAATAGTACTAGGTGAAGGATATATAAATTTCTTGCAAGTTATTGAATTAATCAACAAAATTCGTTGAAATCACTAAATTTTAATTTGTCTCTTGCAAATAATGTCTATTAGTTTGTGTAACAATAAAAGTAGAAATACTAAAATTAAAATCTAATTGAATTCATACTGACATTTTTAATATATTTTGTATGCTTAATAAATAGACCACCCAAGAAAATTTTCTGTCTTCTTTCTTTCTTATTCTGTAATACCACTAATTTAATTAGCAACAACATTTAAAGTTTTTTTTTTTTTTAGCATTGGAGAGAAGATTTTTTTCCTTTAAAGATTCGGTATTCGGAGTTACTACGGGTTTCGACTAATCCGGATTAGAGCTGAGTAGGACTATAAGAGCAGCAAAACTCTCCCTCAAAAATTTTAAAACAGCTGAATACTTAGAGCTCGAACTCGAAACTTCTTGTTAAATTAGAATAATTTTTCACCAATTGATCTACACACTCTTGGATAGTATTGGGGAGAAGATTTTAATATAGGTCAGATTTAAACATTAAGTTATTTTAATGTACTTTAGATTTTATTTTACTAAAGTTTGAAAATTTCAGTCAATAAAGGATTTCAATTATGATTAATGACTATATAATAAAGTCCAAAACTCAAATTCTCAGTGACAATCATTATTTTATTGGTTAATGGCCAAAAAAACAAAAAATTCTAAAACTGTTGGTTCAATTTGGAATTAGTCAATCATTTTAATTTTGTAAATTGTATACATAATCTTTTATATATATATATAGATAGATAGATAGATAGATAGATATTGGGGTAAATTTGATAATAATTAGAGTTAAAACTCGAAAATTAATATATAACTTTGAAAATTACTGTAATATTATTGAAATAAAAATTTATTGGAACATTAGATTAGTGTCAACTAGACAAATTTAACAAAAAATAAATGTAATATAATTCTCAAAATTGCTGAGGTGACATATATAGCATATGTTTAAGTAAAGAGAAGGAAGAATGAAGAAAGAAGATACAATGGAGATTGACATCCATCTCCTATATCTTTTATATTAGATTCCATTTGTTTCATGGTAATTTTTTTTTGTTTTTGAAAACATTCTAAGTAATTCTGTTGTTTGGGACGTTTAGGAAAATTGATGAAAAATATATTTTTTTTTTTATCAAAAAGAAAATTTAGCAATTTTAAGAAAAACCACTTTTTCTTTTCAAAATCATAAAATATTTTTTTGAATTTTAGCTAACTTATTAAAAGGAAAGGAAAACATATAAATACATACTTATTTCTACCGATTACTGATATAATTATCAAGGACCAACGTATTTTATCTTTTAATGTATTTTTTTCTTGTATTTAACAATAAATTTTCAAAAAATAGAATTGTTAATTATAAGTATAAACATTTTTTAATTTTCTAAATCGAAAATATTAATATTTTTTAATTTTTTAACATTGTAACCAAACAACATAAAATATATTCTTTGAATATTTTCTAACAAGTTATTTTCTACAAAACAAATAAAATTTTGGAGTTAATAATAATAGTTTCAAAATATAATTAGTAAATTTTTAGGATCTTACATTTAAAAATACCATAAGATAGCTATTTGATAGCCTATAAGTTTTAGGACATAGTCTTCCAAATTTGGATTTTTTTTTTTGGTCATTTGACCTTCATGTAAATGGCATTTCTAAAGTGTGAATGGAATTTGATCCTAAACCTATTAGGATAACACTAGCAATTAGCTCCCATCATTATGTAATAAAAATTTCATGTACACTTGCTAATAAAACTGATTTATTTATTTATTTTAATAAAAATGAATTAAACTAGTGTATTATTACATTTGAAAGTTGCCTTAAAAGCCAAGCGTGCAATGTATCCACAACAAGAAGCCAAAAATTTAAGGTATCACACAAAGCAAACTTCTTTGATTATTATTATTGTTATTATTTAATTTGGGGGGGAAATGCTTTGATTAAATTTTATTTCAAAAGGATTAGGTTATTTTAATATTGTTAGCTTTTTAATGTAACTAATAGACATAATTTGGTAAGTGGGGAGCATCATTTCATAGTACTGATCATAATTAATGTATTAGATAACATGAGTACTAATGATAATATAATTCCATAAAAAAATGGATTAGGAGATAATAAAAGTACTAAACCTAAATGGATAATATTAAAATGCCAACTTGATAATATATCTTGGGGATTGATTGTGGTATATTACCTAACATCTATAATTCAATAAGTATATTCAGCAAACAAAATAGATACTTTTCAATCCAAGGGAAATACTATGATTAAAGCATATTTAGATTATAATAATAGTGGTCGATACTTTTCCATAAAAGGGAAATACTATGATTATCATCATGTTCATCTTTCTAGGATTGGAAAAAGGACACTGTTCCAAACATGACATATTGATATTAGCATTCAAAATTAATTAGCTTCAGAACAGAATTATATATATTCGTCCTTTAGCTACTGAGGAGAATAGCAAGAAAAAAACTATAATAAAATATAATCAAATGTATTTATAATATAATATTTACTTTAAAAATACATTTGAATATATCACATTATATTATATTTTATTACGATTTATTAAATGTATTTTTATTGTGTAAGCTATTGTTATACGATTAAAAATTGTAGTATTAACTAAATGGGAAAAAAAAAAACTAAATAAATAAACGTAAACTTGTAGCATTAAGATGATGTGGTCGTTATAAGGGTGTCAATCTAGTTGAGATGTTTTGGTGCGACTTATAAAGCCTAACTCAATAGCTTTATAAAAAAAAAAATACTAAATGGAAAAAAACATAAGGTGAAAGTTTATGCTAGATTTTGACATATGGCTAATAATTAAGATGATAAGTTATTAAATATTAGTTCATTGATCAAATGTCTAAACTTTATTATTTCATAGTAGTATTACAGAAGGAGTCCAGAGGTGAATTGTTCAAATTTTAATATATACCCTCAAGTTTTTGATATACAAAAAGAAAATGATAAAAAGAGATTAATATAAAGAGAATTTTATGATTAATTTCTGTGTGTTGACTCTCGAGGAGTTAATATATAATAGTTGTTTTTATCATAATAAGGGATAAAATAGTATAACTATAAGAAATTTTATTAGAATTGAAGTCATTCACTAATTTAAATTTTTAAGCTTCAGTGGTTATTTAGCATGTGTTATATCAAATTATCCTTATTGCATCAACAATAATTTTTTTTCTAAGAGAGATTTGTATTTTTTTTTTCTTTATTAATTTGTTTCTTCTCTTTTGATATGATCTGTTCATAGACCTTATTAGATGTTCATCTAAGCCTTTTTTACTTTTCAATCAAAGTCTAGATATATTGTAAATGAAAAGCATAGTTGGCCATATAATTATATATGATTAATTACATACAATTATACAACTTAATTTTTCACTAATCCTAATGGGTTTACAAGCAATTCTTCGCTTTATATACCCATCTTACATTTTCACTCTTTTCATTCAAGGTACCTAATTACTATATACCTTTGGAGCTCCTCTCTTTCCTTCAGAATAATCTTTGTGATTAGGGATAAAATCCTGATCTCTATAGAGCTTGTCACATAGGATGAAATTAATTAAGCTAACTTCTTTAAGATTTGATGAATAATCCTTGGCTTGAGGATGTCAACTTGTTCTTATACTAGCTATAGTTCGGATTGAGACTTGACCTAATCTCTTCCATATATTTAATAAAGATATGATTTCCTTCTATCATATTAATCTCTTCGTACTTGAGTCATATAGATATCATAATCGAATAATCTCACATATATTTACAAGATTGAACTCTCTCTCATTTTGAATAATACTCCAAATTTGGTACTCTCCTTTGCTCCATAGTGAAGCCTCTTTGACTAGAAATCCCTTTGATTCCCTTTTAACCCCTTAATATACTTCTTTTCCTAGTGCAAAATAAATGTTTTGGCTTATAAAGAAAAAACTTTTCTAGAGAAAAGCCTGAAATAAGAAGAAAGTTATATAGACACTAGAATAGGATCCAATGTATATTGATCACTTGCAAGTAGGAATTTGGCAGACATTAATCAAAAGATGGATTTTATTACTTAGCTACAACATGGGATAAGCAATTTATAATATCATTAAGTCTGCTACTAAATTAATAAATCTTAATTAATTAGATTAAGAGTCATTAGTGATCATATGATATTGAAAATTCAAACATCATCAGTTTGTCATAACAGTCTATATATATGCTTAAAGTTCATTAATACACTATTAAGTACTGCAAATTAAAGCTAATTGCTTTCTTTTCTAGTATATATACATATATACTTCTATTTCTTGTTTCTTTACTTAATTATTTGAGCCTCTTCATTATCCTTATTTCTTGTTTTCTCTTTTCATAAATTATATACCCTATATCTAATTATCATATGTATTCAAATCTTTATAAATATTATTTTAAGTATAGGGAGAGTGAGATTCAAATCTAAGTCTATGTTCAGAGTACATATACATTTAATATTAGACTATGTCTGTGTATGTTCCACAAATTAAATTGATCGAAAGAGAAAAAACCAAATTACTAGAAATGAATAATTTTGATGTGCAGAAACATAATAAGCTAAAATAACTTGCAAATTATCCCCAAAAAGAGAGCAAAAATATTATAAAAATTATAGATTTCTAAATAAAAATAAATAATTAGGATAGAAAATAAAAATTAATTAAAATGTGAAACCTGGTGTTTGCAAATTCATAGAGCTTGCCAGAGCAAGAAAAGATGACAAGACCAACTTCTGCATCACAAAGAATTGCTAATTCTTTTGCCTTTTTAATCAATCCCTTTCTTCGTTTCGAAAAGGTGACTTGCCTGCTTGTTGAATTATCAATTCTTCGAATCACAATCTTCCCTCTTCCCATCTCTCCACCTATATATATCTATATATAAAAACAGTTTATTAAACTTTTTAGGGTTTTCTGCAACAAAATTAGAAGAAAAGTAATTAATAGAAAGCTTAATTAATGAATGATAAATAAGCAGAGAAGCTTAATTAATTTTAGGTTAAGACAAAAAAAAAAAAAAAAAGATTTGAAGAGAAGCTTACTGGGTTTAATTAAGCCAAAGGAAGACTTTCTTTATGTTATAATCAGAAAGAAAGTAGTTTTGAATGCTATATCAAGTTATCAACTCCTTTATAAGGAAAAGGTTCCTTTTTATTTGAGACTGAAACTGTTTATAATTGGAATATTACAATATTAATGCTATTCAACCATATATATTAGACAAAAAAAAAAAAAATTAAAAATAGCTTCTACTTTGCCACATTAATTTATAACCTGAGAGTGAATTATATATATATATTAATCATTTTAATTTTAATTAGTATTAATTTTATTGGGAGCCGTCAGCCGTATAAATTAATGACACGTGGGAAAGGTAATTAGATGATGAACATTAGTGTTAAGTGTTAACAAGGCATTTCATAGCAATTTTATATTAAGATTATATAACATACCCAAGGTTGAGTTAATCTAATTATGGTTTATGTATTAATTAAGGCTAACTTTATATAAGCATCTAATTTATGTGGTGGGAAATCAATCAAATCATTAAGTATATATTAATTCTTTTAAATATATTATATTATATTATTTAGAATATCTGATGTAATATATAGTAATGAGAAAAACTTTGACACTTATTTTTATCCATTTTTTACCCTATATTTATTAATGAAAAATTATGATGACTATTTGTGTCATATGCTAGATAATTAAAAGGTATTTATTATTAATAAATATAAGGATAGTTTCATTTTTCTTTTCTGATGGAAATTTGTTTTGTATGTTAAAGACAATTTTAGATTAAATATGTGTGCTCATGATTATATATATATATTGATTATTATTATTATTACAAATTATTAGAGTTAAAAGGACATACATTGAAATATAGTAAATAAGTAGAGATATATAATATATCAAAACTTAATATAGAGTTTTGGATTTTTTGGCTAAAAAAAAAAATATAGAGTTCGGATTTCACTTATGTTGGATTTGAGATTTTTCATAAATTATTATAGAAGCATGAAAAAAGAGTTGTAAAAATTTAAAAGTGAACTAACAACTCATCTAGATTTTGAAAATAAAAAAATCGTCTAAGAAAAAAGTAGAATTTTGGATAAATTATTATAATACTCTTGAGATTTGTCATAATTAGTATTTTAATTCACTCTTGTAAAAACTAGCACTTTTAATCCTTCAATTATCTTCAATAAAAAGTGTTTGTTCCTCAAAAAAAAAATATATAAGATTTTGAGAGATTAAAGTATTCTAAAATATAATAATTCAATGAATAAAACACTATTATATTTTAAAATTATGGCTATATAGATGAGAGTAAAATTGAAAAAAAATAATATATACTTTTTGGAAATTCTAAAATCAAAGATATATTGGAAAAAAATATATTTAAAACTACAGATATTTTGGAACCAAAAGAGTAATTTTTTCTTATTTTAAAAGTTAAATTTCTAAAAATTAAGATTACCTAATATTTTTCCTCAAAGAAAAATTACTTAATATTTAATTCATTAATAAGTACTCACTGATAAAATTAATGCTAAAACTTAATCTGATAATAAATAAATATATATTTCAACTGAGATACGATTCTAAATTTGATTTTCTTTCTTTATTGTAAATTTATGGGACATTTGGAATAACTGCAATTTTTTATTTATTTTTTTTTCAAATTTGAAAAAAATAAATATTAAAAAATATTTTTAAAAAAATTATTATTTTTTATTTTTTTCATGTTTATTCAAAAATATTTAAAAAAAAATAAATTCTGATTTTTTAAAATCTTATTTTTATTTTTGAAAAACAAATATTAATTAGACATAAAATATTTAGGAGGATGTGTAAGAGCAAAATTGACTGACACACGTGTGGAGGAGTAAAATGGACATCCGCCAATCGAGGGGTTTTTTGGCACGCTAATACCAAATCTTAGCCAATGGCAAACAATCCGTACGCTTCATACACAAGCCCTATGGTCTTGCCTAAAGTAGTAATTTACTTTCTATTGAAATTCCAAAAAGAGTAATTCAACTCGGGAAAAGATATTGCTCTAAATAGGCATCTTGGTTTTGGCATCCCTTCAAATATATTAATTAATTATAAAAAAAATCCTTAAAATAATAATGAATTTTTAGTTAAATAGTAGTATTAAAATTATTTCCAAGATAATAAAATCTTAGAACTCGTTCGGTATTATTTTTTATTTTTCATTTTTTAAAAATAAAAATAAGTTTTTGAAAATTAGAATTTGTTATTTTTAGTTTTTTATTTTTTATTTTCAAAATATTTTTTTGATAAATATGAAAGAAATAAAAAATAATAATTTTTTTTAAAAAAGGTTTTCTAATACTTATTTTTTTGAAATTTGAAAAAAAAAAAACAGAAAACCGCAATGATACCAAACGTCTCCTTAACTAATGAGTATTTAGTTGAATATAATTTAAATTATCTCTAAAATTATGAAATCTCTAGTTTGAATCTCAATCAGAGCTGAATCTATATTTAAAAAAATTAAAATTTTTCATATATATACTTTTATTTTGATTAACTTTAATCATTTTGATTTTATTATTTATTAATACTCTAAATATACTATTGATTATGAAATTATGAATTTTACATCATATTTTAACTCAAAAATTCAAATCAAATCTTATTATAAAATACCTTAATACTTTGGCAAATTTAAAATTGGTGCCTTAATTTAGTGATAAAATGAGATTATTTTTGAAGCGGACGCTAAAGTTCAAACATCACCAATGTTAAGTTTCCCATATCCAATTAATATATATATATATATATATAATTTTAACCTATACAGTAAAATTCTAATTAATCTTAAAAGATTATGATTTAATTTATTAAATTAAAAGGTTAAAATAAAATTATAAATTTACAAAAAATTCAGTTATTTTTATCATTAGATCTTCTGAAACCATATAAATTAAAGTATAGTATTTTTTTTAAGTATTGAAGAGGGATGAGTTTTTTTTTTATATTCTTCCTCCAAAAAGAAATTTAATTTCAATAAACATAAAAGTTGATTGATCCAAAAATATCTTAAATAGATATTTAAAAAAAAGAAGTAATGTATTTCAAGGAAAATCTCACTAGGGTTTTTTTTTTTTTAAATAATTACTCTAAAGAAAATTTTAGGTATTGTTTGTTTACCGGGAGTTAAAGAAGTGGAATAGGAATAAAATTACTATTTCTTATATCTAAGTGTTTGGTTAGAAAACGGATAAGATATTGGTAATAAATATCAGTGATAAATCTTATTTATTATTGGTGAGATTGATTTGTATTATAGTCCATTTTAGTCATTATCGACGTTACAACATGACTTATATTTTTGTGCCACTGGAGGCTATATTTTTCAAAAAGAGATGGGCTTTTGGTTTTGATTCGGAGTCCTTCTTTGGACGGGACAGTCAGATCCTACGCTTCCTGAGGATCAATCCTTATTCTAGGTATAAGGAGTTCTTTTGGTGGCCAATCTAAGCATTTTGTGGGGAACAAGCTGTCCGAACATCACTATACTTTACGTAATTTGAGAATTCACTATTTTTAGTGCCAGTTTAATGGGGTGGTAATAGATAGGAATAAAAAAAATATTATAATAAAAAAAATACAATTAATACAACCATTATTTTTTAAAATTTTGATATATACTTCACTAATTTTTTTTTTTTTTGGTATAAATTTTTATTTTCAATATATTGTGCCACACTTGTATATTGTTATCTTATATGAATGGTAAATTTATATCCCAATTCTATATTATTATATACCAAATACAAGTAATGGTAATTAAACTACCATTAACATTCCACGTTACTTATTTTAAATTTTTTTTTATTTCAAGTAATTAAATGAGATTTAAAAAGCAGTATTTTAAAATGTAGACCGAATTGAAAGATTTAACTGGTTGAATGAAAATTATTGACCAGCTTAATTTGATTCACTGAAAAATTAAAATTCTAGTTAAATCACATTTTGATTGATTTTTAGTTGATTTTAACCGGTTGAACTTCTATTGATAGGACTTAACTAAAAAAATTAAAAAAAAAATGAAAAAAATTTATCTAACTGATTGAATCATTAATTTAATTAGTCCAATTAATTATATTACAAATTAATGACTTATCGATTCGATTACTAATCCGTTTCTAAAACACTGCTAAAAAGTAAAGACTGATATTATTTTATTATTTTAAAAGGAGTTTTAGTGTAAGGAGCAGGTCAATTGTCCAATAATTATAAAGGGGTTGGTGGCGGTCTCTAGATACGATTTGCTATTGGCTGAAGCCCATGTGAAGGTGACCAATGAGATTCGATCTTAGCAGAAGACCTTGGATTAAGGAACCCTAATCTCAAGATTAATTAATTAAGCAGTTTCTATGCCTCCTGCTCCGAGCTTGCCAGGTGTCAATCATCAACAAATGATATTATGAACAAAAATCAAGAAAAGAAAGATGTAGTTATCCATATTTTTTCATTAAATATTAAATAATCATCCCAACAACAGAAAAAGTCACTTTAATCACTCAACCCAACCATTGAAAATCATTTCTTTTTTTTTTTTTGCCAAAAAAAATCACTTCTTTTTAGTTGTGGGATGTTAAGAGAATTAATTAATTAATGGCATAAGCACATGAGCTTTATCATCATGACTACCAATTTTCTCCAACCAAGAAATTTTTTTTTTTTATTTTTTTTTATTGGAAAGACCCTTTTGATGGGCAAAGCCCACCTGATCATGTTCTGAACACAGATTATGTATTCTTTTACGTAATTAAATACTATATTTTGATAAAATCTTCTGGATTTATTTGGTAGAATTGAATATATTCTTAAATTGTTGGCATTTTGTAAACTTTTTACTTATTTCTCGTTGTTAGGGTTAGGGCCGATCAAACGGTGAACCGAACTAAAAAATCCAAAAAATTAAATTCACATTTTAGGTAAATCGAATCGAACTGAAAAAATTAAGTTCGGTTTGATTTTGTTTAATTTTTTTTTATTTTAATAAATTATATAAATATTTTTATTAATAATATATATATATATATTTCGATCGATTATGTTCAAATTAAATTTTTTTTTTATAAAAATTGAACCGAACTGAAATTTAATTCAGTTTAGTATTTTAAAAATTAAATCGAACCACTTAAAAAATCAAATTGAACTAATTAATTCGATTTAATTTTTTGATTTAAATTTGATTTTGCTTGCCCTAATTAGGGTTTGTCTCCCCCTCACTTTCCTTTACTCTAAAGATATAATTATTACACCACACATATATTCTAGTTTAGTAATATTGTAAGTAGAGGTAATTATAAACAATTTTTTTCTTTTACAAGGAATACATAGGTAAATTAGTAGTTAGTCATCAGTGCAAGGCCTGATTCAGCCAGGATAAAATTAAGTAATCTTAAATGTCTTTTTGATCAAATCATTTTAAATTGTAGATAAATTGCATTTTGTATTAAAATGTTCTTTATGTAAAAAGAAAATGAATTAGATCTAATTAGTACAGTTTTACGAATTTCGATTTAATTGAGTCAAGTTATTTTTTAATTATTTAATTGAAAATAAATTTATATTTTATTAATTTATTTTATATAATATCCGTTATATTTTTTATTCATTTATTTTGCATCAAATAATATATTTTATGATGTATAACATTTAGGCTAGCCTAGCTAGATTAATGAATTGCACAAAATTAAGTTTTAATGAATTTGAGTAAAATTTTATCTAAATTTGAATGATTTGTAGATTGAGTTACATCATTCAAATTAAAATTTACCATCTCTAATTATAACATCATTCATTATCATTAACTAATTTAGTAATTCAGTAATCCAATATTTATGTTATAAATAGAATGTTAAAAATTCAAATGTTAATAATTTTCTATTCATTAAAAAAAATTTTATCTATATCATAAAAATATACTGTTAAGAATCAATAATCTCACATTAAAAAAATACACTAAAAATACATTGATATATAATGGTTTGTTCTTGACTAGTTAATTGATTAGTTCTAACATTTTAACAATGATTGATTTAAATTCATTAAACTCAATTCATTGTAAGCTTAACCTATACAAAATTCAAGTCACCTCTACCATTTCAATTCAATTTCTATCATGATATCAGAGCAGGTTTGGCCTGATTCAATTTCAATCACCCGGTGTCCGTCTGGATGTCCAATCCCAACGGTTCAGCCCGGTGTTGTTACTGTATTTAAAATTAAATTTCAGATGGAGGAATTTAATTTCAAGTGGTCAACTAGAAATTCAAAATCCAGTTGTCACTTGGGGGAGTGTTAAGAATTAATAATCCCACATTGAAAAATACATTAAAAATATATTGATATATAATGGTTTGTGCTTGACTACCTAATTGATTAGTTCTAACCTTTTAATAATAGTTGACTCGGACTCATTAAATTCAATTCATTTGTGGGCTTAATTTATACCCAATTTAAGTCATTTCTACCATTTCAATTCAATTTGTGAGCTTAATCTATACCCAATTCAAGTCATCTCTACCATTTCAATTCAATTTCTATCACTAGCGTTATTGGATACCACTAATTGCTTATATAAATTTTAAATCATGCATATTACATACGTATATTTTAATCATGGGTGCTAGAAAGAAACATCAATATAAATACAATTTTGCCTGCAATAGACTTGATTATAGGGTTTTGGTTTTGAAGTATCATTATTCATTTTTGTTAAAATATTTCAAAACTTTTGACAAATACATATTTATTAATTAACCTTGTAAATTAATTAGTTAGTTTAATATTATGTCTCCAAATAACATATTTTCTATCTTAGTTATAATTAGTGTTTTAAAAGTAATTTTTTCTTGTGGCTTGCATTTTTTATAGAAAAAAGGCAAAGTATCATTTTTAATATTCAAGAGAGCATATATTAACTGGTGAGAGGTTATTCTAATTTAACAAAAAATTTCGAATTCGAGTTTTGAGTATGCAGCTGTTTTAAAACTCTTGAGATAAAATTTCACCGTTCTTATGATTCCACTCGGCTCGAATTCGGATTAATCAAAACTCATATAATAATTTTGGATACCGAATTCTTGGAGAAAAAAAATATCACTTTAAAAAATTTGTTTCAGGCATTTAAATTTTTTTGAAAAAGACAATGTTGGCTTCACGATGGTTCAACTAATTTTTGTCTCTAAACAATAATCTTTTGTCTTATTTAATAGTGTATTAAAAATTAGTTCAGACTAGAAAAATTCTTACTTATATCATGCATTTGTATTCTTATTATTTTATACATCTAATCAATGTGTACATGTGATTTTTTTTAAAAAATTATTCATTAATAGTATTCTTAATTATATTATTTTTTTCTCTAGTGTAAAAATACTTAAGATTATTATTTTTTTCATATATTATTACATTAGGCTAATTTATATATTTAAAATAGGTAAGACTAACTCTTCAGACTAAGGTGGTGTTTGATAACACCATTCAGCACTTAAAATTAAAATTTTCAGCACTTAATCGTTTTAAATTTGTTTGATAATTACGTCTTAAAAGTATAAATTAAGTCAAAAACTACTTAAAATAATAAGTTAAAATTTTTAACTTAAAATTTATACTGAATGCAATAAGTGATTAAATTTTTAAAAATTTTTACTATTTAAAAATTATATCACTTATTTTAT
>CATKHJ010550961.1:0-27466 GCA_949750685.1 Vernicia montana | reverse complement strand
TTTCTAAAAAGTCCTCAGTCAGCGAGGCATATATTATTATTATTTGAGTCTTCGACAAACGAAGCAAATTATTATTATTATTATCTAAAGTCCTCGGTCAGCGAGGCAAATCATTCGAATATCTTGATTAATTAGATGGTTTTCTAAAAGTTCTTGATTAAAGAGACATAATATTATCTCAGACCTCTATCAAGGAGTAGGGGGGCTTCGCAGATTATTTAGAGCCCTTTTCCAATAAGACAGCATTCAGGTGAATCACAAGTAATGAGAGGAGACATCTACTCCCTTAGCCCGCTCTTCGATACTCTCAATCAGACTAGGGAGTGGGGGGCTTCTGATAAGGGATAAAAAATACCGAACTAAATCAGGATTATAATGGGTCAGGTCCAGCTGCCTAATCTACCTAAAATCCGAATATTAGAAGGATAAGGTCAAGCTAACATGCAAATAGTCATCCTAATCCAAACTAGTCAAGGAAATCCATACTCAATTCATGTAAAGATCTATCTCTTATAAATACCTCAAAGATTAAACTTCACAGGTATGAGCACTACTTCGATAACTTGAATTACTTCAATTACATTCTCTCTCAAACAATTACTGACTTAAGCATTGGAGTCTCTCCCGGGGGGTCAGCCCCTGGGAGCCACTGACTCGCTTTTTCTCTGTTTACAGATTCTATCTCTTCGAGGGACCCATAATATCAAGTATTTGGTGAAATTAGACTCATCACGATGGCTAATAGACTGATTTTTATTCTTAAAATTATTAAAAACTGATTCTTTTAAATATAATCAATTGAATTTATTTATAAACATAAATGATTGATAAGTGGATTATGGATCCGAGACATTTTTTATATATTGCATTAAAAATCTGCATTTAATTTACAGTTGTATTATTTAATTTTCTGTTTTAAAATTATTTCCTTTAAAAAATTAAACAAAAAAATATTTTTACATTTAAATTTACTTTTATTTGGAACAATTAAAATCCATTTGTAATTCCTTGAGAGAATACGACCTTGGGTACTTACTATATACTATAAATGCCCTATATACTTGCGGGTCGCTTTTGGACAGTATATTTTTAGGCGAACACCAACATGATGAACGAGCGTTCACCTCATATCCTTAGCTTTAACTGTTTATATAGAAGGTTTCTGAACGAGCCTTAAAATAGATGAACGAGCATTCACTTGCATGAACCAGCGTTCATATTCTGTGAATGAACGTTTATCTCCATTTCTTCAATTTTCTACTGTTCACGCATGGGCTTTTTAAATGCGCGTTCAATCATATGCCATGAACGAGCGTTAAGGACTATGAACTAGCGTTCACACTCCAAAACTTTTAAAACAACCTCTAATTCACCACATATAGCCATAAACTCATTCCATTAGCCTTATTTCCATATAAACACCATAAAATCCTCATATATTACTTATCATACAACTCATAACTCATAAACATACTTGATACATATCTAGTAACTCCTATAAATGATCAAATGAATGCACATATGAACTTGGGGTATTACATTCCATAACTACAATTTTAGTTTTTTGCTAATTTAGTTCGGTTTAGGTTTGATTTTGAACCGGCCCATAGCCAGGGCTATCTATACATATTAATAATTGTGGATCCCACTCTCACTATTGGTTAAATATTGATATTTATGTCTAAGATAATCTTATACAACGTACGATAAATGAATATTATTGAAAACACAAATATTTTCATATAAAAATATTTGGAAACTCGCTTTTCGTGCTGTTTATCATTAAAAAATATTTTAAATTAATTTTTATACATTAAATATTATTCTAAATAAAAGATATATAAATGTAGAATTATTGTATATTGTATATAAATAATAATAATTATTGTAATATATTTCTAAACCGGTCTCCTTGATGATATTTTTAATTTTATATATTAATATAAAAATTTAGATTATCAATCATAACATTCAATGAAAAAAAAAAAGAGTTATAGGAGAATATAACAATGAAAACAATTAAAATCTATTAATAATATTATTATATTATACTTTTTTTTTATCTTCTATTTATTTTATTCATTCCTTTCTTTCTCTGTCATCTTCTCTCTTCCTCCTTAACCTTTAATCTTCGTCATTGACTACCTCGTTCTTTCTCTTCTTTGAGAATTGGCTAAAAATATAGGTATCATCTTGCCTAATATATTTTTAAGCAATTGCCATTGCGTTTTCCAAAGTGCGAGGAACATGTTTGCATAGAGTTTTGAAGTAGTCACCGTGAGAGGTACTGTTTTGAAGTGCCTCAACTGCCCTCACCTGGTTGAGTTCAGTGATTTTCAAAGCCTCCTTATTGAACCGAGCCATATAGTCTCTTAATGAGTCATTCTCTTTTTGTATTACAGTCTCCAAGGACTATGTTTTCATCTCTATCGAATGCTCGAGGCAAATCTATGCATAAACATTTTAGCGAGCTGCCTGAACAAGCAAATACTCTTTTCGGGTAAGCCATCAAACTACCTCGTGGCCGCTCCTTTTAAAGACCATATAAAGGCCCTGTATAGCACCTTGTCACTCGTCTTCTGGAGCTCTACGGTATGTTTGTAATCCAAGACATGGATTATGGGATCGGTTGCCCCATCATACTTTTTCAGCATAGGTGGTTTGAACTAATTCGGCATCTTGTATTCACCGATTTCCTTGACAAATGGAGATTTAAGAGCAAGTATGAAGCTTTTATTCATCTCTTTATTTGTCTTCTCTGCATTCAACTCCTCCAAGAACTTATGAATATCCTTTTTTTTTTTTAATTTTTTTTTATTTCTATTGAGTTTTGTTGGCTAGTAGCCTCTTATTCCCTATGGGCTCGCCTAGGAGTGACTTCAGACTGAGCAACCTGTTCCTCTCTCCGCCTTGCTCTTGCCTCCCCTATTATGACGAGAGTGCCTTTCCCCCTTGTAATACCCTCCAATTTCTACATGCATACTTGTTCCCTTTCATGCATGCATCCCTCTCGTTGAGAATATGTTCTTTCTCTCTCATCCTCTCTTATACGAGAATCTTCCCTCATTGTTCTAACTACCACAAATCTCACCCTTCCTTCTTCATTTCTTTATGCTGCTGGGCATCCATCTAGTTCTCTGGCGTCATGCTCTTCCCTTTCGAAAGCCAGATGTTGAGCTACACCATCACGTAGGGTGGTTTCTAGGACCTTACTTACGTTATGGTTGTAAGGTGTTTGATGGTAGGACGTAGCAGCAAGAGCTTGCATGGCTAAGTTGATTTGAGTAACTATAATACTCATGAGTTGCAAGGAAGTATTTAGGTCAAAGACTGAAGCAGCGAGAGGGACAATATTCTGGGAGTTTTAAGCATTGTATGGTATGAGTGTGTGAATCTCAATAGGAATAGCCTCCCTAGCATGGATCTGGCGTGAGGTTGAGGGTTCTTCTTCATGAGTATTAGTCATTTTGTTGAAGGGGAAGGAATACAAGGTTTGTTAGGGTTGTGTTTGTTTAAGGAAATGGATCGAAATCAATATTGTAGGCTAAGAAACGTTTTCTTGCAGCTTAAGGAAACAATAAATGGTTGTTTAAGCAAATAAAGGATTGCAAGTGTTGCAAACCTCAAATAAAAGAAGAGAAATAATGATCCGAGAAAGAGTTATGAAGTGATTCCTATAAACGGTGCCATTTTGATGAGGCTTTATTATCTCGATCAAGATATTGGATTGGACTCTTCTTGGAATGGATTTGGGTCTGCAAGATGAACAAACAACATTAAATGGGCCAAGCCTTAGCTTGACAAGGACCCTCCGATACTTAAGTTAGAAGTTGTGGAGATTGAAATCCTTAAAGAAGAAGACTAAGTTTCTTCCTAGCTCTATAGAGAACTTTTTAGTGATAGAAAGGAGATGAGAAGTTGTAGAGTTGAGCTACCTCAAAATGGTGGTTTGCCTCCCCTTTTATACTTGTTTGAGTTCACTGTTGGGTGAGAGCAAGCTTGCATGAGGTAGCATCCCAAGGGTAATGATGAAGCAATTTGACATGATGAGATAGATGCACGTTCCAATTGCAACTTTTCCTGGCTCCATACATGTATTTGACCATTACTAAGGCGGTGGCGCCATTTATTGCAGGATAAGGGGTGCCGCCCCGGGTAGATTTTTATCCTGATGTGCCTCGTTTTACATATTGATAGGTGACAGCTGCTATAGTGCCCTACTTAATGAATCTTGAACGAGTCGAGTCAATGAGCTTAGATGAAAAGTAGAACTTTAATTTGATATGAGAGTGGACGAGCTGATTGTTGTTCAAGCTTTACGAGGATGACCTTCGACGATGAAGACGAGGATGAGTCCCAAGAGCGAGCCAGTGTTTCGTCAAATGAGTTATGAACTTCTATGACGAGGATAAAAAGGAGTCTTCGAGAATGAGTTAATGTCTTATCTGACGAATCCAAAACTCAAGAGTGTCGATTTGCTAATTAGATGCATATTCTAAGCACATAAATAAATAATCTTTTAGATGAACATATATTTTTTAAGCTCAATTAAAACTTGATTGATTTTATTCTTATTGAAAGCGATCCACAACTACTAACACACCAGTCCATTTTCACATAAATGCGATTGCTATTTAAACCAAGCAGTCCAAAGCTATCAGCTAGTAGGAGCCTATAACTCGGAATAAAACCTAACAGATTGATGAGCAAAGTGAAACTGAATATCCCGCTTGATTAGAAGCTCATGTTGCTAGAGTTGGTTAGAATTAAAATACTAATTAATTAACACATTTAGGACTAGGAAGGTACTCGGCCAAAAAAAAAAAAAGGGATTCGGAAGGTTATAAATTATTAAACAAGTTTATGTTTTTCAATATCAAATTAGTCGGAAAGTTTTTATTTTTTAAGAATTGAAGATGGATAGTTTAAATTTAAATTTATTATCTAACGAAGATATATAAAAAACATATTAATCAAAAAGTTTAAAATTATTTTAATTATATTAATCGGTCTTTTACCTGTAAATATTATGATAAAATCATAAATTATATATGTATATGTTTAATAATTTTTAAAAATAATATATTATAATAAATCTCAAGATTTTTAATAATTTTTTTCCATATTATCATCTAAAAAAAAATACTAATTTTATCCATATTTATTTTAACAAATCTAGAGTTGTAAAATTAAACCGGAATTTGTTGTTAAAAAAAAAAAAAGGCATTATTAATTAACCTAAATTAAGTTTGCTTTGGCAAAAAAAAAAAAAAAAAAAAAAAATGTTAAAGGTGCGCCAACGAATGGGGATAAGCTTTTTAATAAAGCAAATCAAGAAATAAAAATGAGATTTTTTTTTTTTTTTTTGGCCCAATAAATAAAAAATGAGATTTAAAATAAGAAAATTTTACTAATCGTCGATAATTGCGTCCTTTCATAGCGTGTCGGAGCTGGAGACGAAGAGAAGAAGAAATCTGGTCAGAATCAGAAAATCTGAATCCCAATTCCTTTGCCGCAACGCAACGCAACTTCCATTCAATTCGAATACCCATTTCTCTTCTCTTCTCCTCTCCTTCTTGCTGAAGCTTATTCTCTGCGAATTTGCTTTCAATGGACGAAGTAATGACGGCCGCTGATGCATCATCAAGCTTTCGATCAGCTTCATCTCAGCCTTCCATTATTCCCTCTAACACTCCTCTTCTCACAGCTTTCCTGGCCTTCGCTCTCGCTCAGTTCCTTAAGCTCTTCACCACCTGGTATCTCTTTTTTGTCCCCTTTCCTTTTATATTGCATGAATTTATTTTTACTAATGTTTTCAAGCAACTAAACTGAAGGATATGTACTGTTAATTAATGTCTCATGTTAATTGTTTTCTGGGTTTTAATGAGTTAAGCGTTTATTCTATTGGGGTTGATTCCAATTGGGGGGTTGCGCTGGCTCCCCTGCGAGTAATGCTATAGGGGTTTTCTTGAGTAGCATTAATGGGTGAGGAAAGCATTATGTATTTGAAGTTTGAAAGCTTGTGAATGCTCTTTCTATTTTAATCTAATATTAAGTACATTTCTGCAACCACATTCAAATAAAGGGGACGAAAAGGGCAAAGGCTAGACTATATGGGTTGAAGCTATAAGAAGGGATTTGGTTTCCAAACATCTCTCACTCTAGATAGAGCGAAGTGAGGAAAGAATTTGTGGGGATGGCCTCAATTTGTACGGGATTAAAGATTAGTTGAGTTGAGTTGTAGTCAGCCTTTTGTATGAATGAAGTATGAAACTTTAGTAAAGAAAAAGATTGATAGTTGATGCTTAGTTTTCATTCTTCAAAGGACAAGTTGAGTGATACTAGGAAAGTAGAATATTGAACATTCTATGTAGATTGTAATTATATGCATGTTGAAGTTGAATATTTTGCAATTATGAGTTTGTATATTTGAGAATAATAGATAATAACATCGGTTCAAATAATCTATTGTTTGTAAGTCCACTTGTTTTTTTTGTTAGAGTAACATGAAATTTAGTAAGAGAAAGAATTTGTTTATTAATCACTTCATGTCACCCTACTTCCCTTTGTTCTTTTCTAAGGTATCATCCTAGACGTGCAGGTTCAAGGAGAAGAGATGGGATTCTAGAAGGATGCTTGGGTCAGGTGGAATGCCCTCATCACATACGGCAACTGTGACTGCTCTTGCAGTGTCTATTGGTCTACAAGAAGGAACTGGAGCACCATCATTTGCTATTGCGCTGGTCTTGGCATGTGTTGTATGTATTTATTAACCAGGTCTTGTTCATTCTTTTATGTCAACATGCTTGATTATATTGAAGTTTAGTCTTCTGTTTGCATTTTCTATCCTATCTTTATCTACTTGCGAATTATATTTCATGTTAATGTTCTGGTTGTTAAACTACAACTCAGTCAAATGAAAGTTCATGAATAACCCGGCACCATAGGCATGGGTGGATTTTATTTTCAGATTGTTGGTGTCTTCTGGAAATTTTAGAACCAGAAGAAATTTCTTTCTCTGCTCCCATGTTCATGTGCTTTCTGCTCAGACAAATTATTCTTATATATAAAAAAAAAAATGTCCTTTCTGCCATAATTATGCTGCTAGATAGTCATCTTGTGATTTATGGTGCAGTAGTGCTTGTGCTGGCTTCTATGCTCATTTAAATAATCAATGGTGTCCATAATTCATTTATAGTCAAGCTTCCTGGATAACATGTAACTTTTTGCAGGTTATGTATGATGCTACTGGTGTTAGACTTCATGCTGGTCGTCAAGCTGAAGTAAGATCATTTATTGCAGTTAATGCTTAATGTACTTTGTTATATGCATATATGTTTGACTGAATTAATCAAAATCGTTGTGATTCTGATGAGATTTTCCAATAAAGACTAGATGATGTGAATAATTATTCATGCCCTCTGAAAATAAATAATCTAATTTAGACTTGCAGGTTGCTAGAACTTATCCACAATGTCTGCTATTTATGGCTGCTTGATGTTGAGATTTTTGTTTCTTAAATTTAATTTCTTTTAAAAAATATGAAGTGATGACTTTCTTATAAATCGCTTCTTGTGTGTATTAAATAGGATAAACATTGCATTTTTCATAGATTTCATTGATTTTTATTGATGTCTTTAATCTATCAAGTTTGATTGTTGGAAACACCTTTGTTGATCTTACGGAGTTAACTGGAGGCAAGACTTAGTCCTTGATGGTAAGGAAACTGCAATCCATTGAAATTCAAACCTGTTTAACATGTATCTTCATAAACAATACTTTGGAGGCAACTTTTCTGTTAACATTTGTTCAGTAGTTATGATTGATAAGCATCTATAAGTGAAAAAATTAAGTGGAATGGCCTTGTGCTGCAGGAATTTGCCAATATAATAGTTGGTTTTGGTTAATTTATTATTTGTCAGCCAACTAGTTTGTAAACTGGTGTCTGGTGGCACTTCTGGTCTTGACATTTGTAATGAACAGACTTTGTTTTGTGGACAGAAATTCAATGTAGTAAGGATGTGATATTTAGGACACAACCACTGGTGAAACAACAGTAGATAAATGACTTAAGTTTTTGATAATATTTTTGTTTTAGAAAATGCTTGTGGAAAACATGTACTGACACATTCAGACTGTTTGTTGATATATCTTGAGAAAGGGAAAAAAAAAGCGTATGGTATAGATGTCCTTTAGTTTCCTGACAATCATTCTGCAACATATTTTTTCATGTTTGGGGGCATGCCTGGCATGTGAATGCTTGCTTATGTGTTTCACGCCTACCATTGATTTTTTAAATTCTTCCTCCAATTTTTGTTTGGTTGTGTTTTTTCTGTGCAATGAAGTCAAAAACATTTTGCTGCTAAAAATTTCATCCAATGTGGTCTTGTTAGATCTGAGGAGGTTTTTTTGCAATTAGTGTGCTGGTGGTGTAGACTGCTTTAGCTGCCCATTTTTATATTTTCTTTGCTAACTTGTATGTTTTGCTTATTGCAGTTACTAAATCAAATTGTATGTGAGCTACCTCCTGAACACCCTGTTTCCAATTGCAGACCTCTTCGAGATTCACTTGGACACACTCCACTCCAGGTATGAGGCAGTTGTTCTTACATTGGTCTAATATACAACTGAAGTTAAATAATCTTTTTCTCCTCCATTAACTGGATTAAGGCATATTCTGTTAAGAGGAAGGATTAATCCTTAATAGGACAGACCACCTTTTGTGATCTAGATGCCAGACTCTTGTGCTGTGTCTATTGGCATCAAATGGCACCAAACCTGTCATTTTACTTTAGTGGACCGAAATGCAAGGTTCATCAACAATGACTTCTTGGCCATACGACCTTTAAGGGGCATTGTTACATATGAAAAAACGATAAAAAGGTTGGTGTGAAAGTTCGATTTATATTCTTTTTTTTTTTGAATTTTGAGCCAACACAACAGTGTTCTCAAACTCGAGCCTACTTTTGAACAACAAAAGATAGCATTGCTGTGATTCTATTTTTTTTCTCTTAAAAATTGGTCCACATCTAATGCAGAGAAATTCCAGTCAAGTAATTTTTACTGATACTATGCCATACTGCTGGTTCAGGTTGCTGCTGGTGCCCTGCTAGGGAGCATTGTAGCATTCATCATGAGAAGTTCTAGCTAGGGGATGATATCGATGATGGCGATTCTTTCACCTATTTAGCAAACAACGAACAGGCTGTGCACATTCTAGCAAAGCATATTTGATCCTCCGTAGAAGAATCAAACTTGTTATACTGCCTTTGTCTTGAATTGACATGTAGGATAACTCAAAGACTGAGCAACGTGTATAAATTTAGTTGCACACAGTTGTATGTTATTTATTTTCTTCTCTCTTTTTGTGTATGATGGGCTTTTTACTAATTCAAAACACATACAAATACAATAAGCATTGTCCGAGGCGACCTTGATGCTATAGTTCAAATATCCATGTGGGAGAATTGTAAAGTTGATAGTGCTTGACAATGAAATTATGTGTGAAAGAAATGAATGAGTTTATTTCATTTTGCCAATAAAATGTTTTATAGGTGAAATTCATAAAATTTTATAGAATTTAATTATATTTCTATATTTTTTTTTCTTCATGTTAGAGTATGTACAAAAAGTAATTCAGCATTTTCAATTCTAGCAATTGGTTTTCTATTAAATTTTATCAAAATTGATAGAATTTATAAATGAATTTGAAACTAATAAGTTTGATATTAATTTTAGAGTATTTTCAAATGATTTTTGTTTAATAAATCTAAAACGATATTAATTTTAGAACATTTACATTAAATTTTAAATCAAATAAATTTCATGTCGATAAAATTTCAATAATTATGCTTGTCAAAGAGCTAAAAATGTGAAGTTATGCAAATAAAAGGAAATAAATTTGTAATTCAAACATGAGAAGTGAGATTATTAGTAAATAAATTTTATAAAATTCTAAAAATTTTCATAAAAAAAGGACATTTACGGAAGAGGTGGTAATTGAGTTGAATCAAACATATTTGAGTCTCAATATGCAGATTTATGAAAATTGAATTTTGAATATAGGAAATTGCTTTCCAATGTTCTGATTTAGCTGTATTTGTATCAGCATAATATTTTTTTTCAAAAGTAATTTAAATAACTATGTCTAGGACTGAGTACGGTTCTGTTCAACTCGATTATTGAAAAAAAATTAAACCGAATCGAAATTTTCGGTTCCTTAAAATCAAAGAACTGGAACCGAACTGAAATCAATTAAAAACTGTATTGAACCGAATTGAAAATTCGATACAATATAGTTCGGTTCTTCGGTTTCAATAAAATAATTAAAAAATAAGTTTACAAATCAGTAACAAAACAGCAATTCTTACATCCAACAAACAATCAACAATTATTGTTCTTCAAAATTCAAACCATCAAACAACTATTGTTCTTCAACCATCCAACAAACCATAAAAAAGAAATTGTTCAACCATCCAACATAAAAAGAAATTGTTCAACCATCCAACATACATTGTTCTCAACACTTAAAAAAAAATAATATTAAACTCCAACAAAGGAAATTTTCTTTCTGAACAAACCACCAGTAAAAATCAATAATCCACCATTAAAAATCAACAAACCTCAGTAAATATCATCATCAACATCTACCTTGCATCTTTATCTAGAGCCTGAAAAAAGAAGAATATATAGAAGAATCAGCTGGGAAATTCATTATAACTTACTTAAATGCAATTCTAACAACACAACTAAAATGAGCAACAAGAATTACATAATCATAAATTGTACAATTTTAAACCTGCTGTAATTCAATTTTAAACACAACTAAAAAAATGAAAACATGAATCACATAACATTAAATTATGTGATTCAACAATAAAATTCTGAGATTAAAAAAAAAAGAGGCAATAGGCAGTAGCAATATTTGCTACCATGGAATATGTAGACAACAGGCAATAGTAAACAATCTTTAAGCAAGCAATTTGCAATCAACTTACAGCAGGTTAAAAAAAAAAAAACAGTAGGCAATTTACAATCAGATTTTTCAGCAGGCATTTTGCATAAAATTCATGCATTATATATAGAGAGAAGTCAGTAAGGTAAGATTAAAAAAAACAAATTGCAATTCATTTACAGGAGGTTTAAAAAAACAAATTATATTTCAACTAATAAAATGTAAAAAATAAAAACAAATTACAATCAACTTACAACAGGTTTAAATTTCCACACTAATTCTTGGCAGCACATGCTGTACAAATTCAGGATCTGTTGTAATTTCTGAATTGAAAAAACATAAAAATAAATCAAGCATAAATCAATAAAACTAAACACTAACTATATCATAATTTCACAAATTCAATAATCACTGAAAACAAATAAACCTGATTCAAGACTCTTCATGTCTTTCAAATCTTCCTCAATTTGGATTGGTATATGTGAATTTTTTAACTAGTCTTAGCTACAAATTAAAATATCAGCAGTTGTGGGATTGAGAGAACTTTTGAATTTGTCAAGCGTCCTACCTCCAATGCTAAAAGCAGACTCTGAGGCCACTGTGGAGCATTGAATTGCAAAAATATCCCTTGCAATTTTAGACAAAATAGGATATCTAATTGCATTTACTTTTCACCAAAGAAGGAGATCAAAATTAATGGAGTGTTCCTCTGAATACTCATCTAGATACTTATCCAATTCATATTTTTCAGATCTCCTCCTTTGGTTTGCTGGCCTCAAGAAATATTCATCAATTTCTTCATCATGCAAGCTACTATCACCTAATGTCCTCACATAACCACTCGAGGCAGAATCTGAAACCCTATATTCATCAATCAAGTCATTAAGGGCCTTTGTCACTCTTCTAACCAAATTTTCAGCCTCTTCTTCCCCATAATATTATATGTATTTATTTCTAAGATAATCCATTTTATACCTAGGGTCTAAACACACAGCAACAAACAACATAATATTCATTTTACTTAGAGCTCCCCAATATTTATCAAACTTAGCCCTCATTTGCTTACCCATTTCAAACAAGGAAGAATCTATGCTATTATGGCAGAAATCAAGTTCTCTCAAAATTTTAATTATTTCAGGGAAATAAATATTGACAGTGGAATATAATGAATCAGAAAGTTTGACTGTCACATTATAATTTTTTTTTTAAAATCTACACAAAACACCAACATTTTGCTAATCCCTATCACATGGCAAATCATCCCCAAAATGTTCTACAAACCTACTGTTCACATCCTCTAGCTTATCAAACACCTTTTGATAGGCTAAAGCAGTATCCAACATCAAATATATTGAATTCCACCTTGTGGGACAGTCTAAATACAAACCCAATTTATTCTTTATGCCCAACTCCACACAAAGTTGCTTAAAAACTTACAGCCTTTGAGGGCTGTACTTGACAAATTTAACAATAGACCTAATTCTATTGACAGCCCATTTGATAACATCTAGACCATCCCTAACAACTAGCTGTATGATATGTGCACAATATCTCATGTGGAATGACTCACCCCCTAAAACAAAAGCATCCTTTTTTATCATTTTTTTTAATTGTCGGACTGCAGTGTCATTTGATGATGCATTATCAACTGTAATGCACATTAATTTACTAATTCCCCACTCATTCATGCAAAACTCAATTGCATTTCCCATATTAACCCCTTTGTGACTCTTAACAAGACATAAATTAAGATTTTTTTTTTTTAATGTAAAACCCATTCAGAATCAATAAAATGCACTGTCAAATATAAATAAGACAAAATTTGTAAACTAGTCCAAATATCAGTAGTGAATGAGACTTTTTGACACTGAGTTTTAATTATGCTTTAAAGTTTCTTTTTTTGTTCTAAAAACAATGAATAACAAACTCTAACAACTATAAACCTAGAAGGAATTTGAAATTGAGGACAACATACGCTCATAAACTCCCTAAACCCCTCTCTTTCAACTGTTCTAAAAGACATTTCATCTTTAATGATCATTCTAGCCAAGGCTAGCCTACACTGTTCCTGATCAAAAAGTCCAACAAGACATTTCACCTTCTAATCCAACTGGACCTTTACTAAAATTTAGTATTTTTTGCCCTGCTGGATTTCTATTTTTTTTTAAAGGCCTCCGTTAACTCTTTTTTGTAAGGAAATTTCTTGTAATTTTCTCTCAAATGTTTCCACAAACCAGAAGTACCCCCCTCACTTGACCCTTGGTAATCTTTATGACACCACAAGCACCTAGCCCTTCCTGTTTCTCTACCCTCACTATCAACAATCTTCTCAAAATGAATCCAAACATCTGACCTAGTATTTTTCTTAACATGAACAACAGATATTGGACTACTACTACTAGGCCTAGGATTACAATTTTGAGATGGAAGAGGACTTGTCATACCTTCAATATTGTTGATATTTGAACTAGTAGCACTTGCAGGAGTTTCACTTGGAAGAGGACCACTTCCAGAAATGTCTCTGCATTTTGAAATGGGAGTGGTAGCAGGAGAACTAGACTCTGCAGCAGCATAACTTGAGCCTGATGTGAATAATGACTTGCAAGGAAGGGGTGGAAGCACATGACTCTAGACTTTTTGGTTTAGGTGCAGCTCTTTTCTTAACAGAACCACTTGTAGAAATTCTGTTTGGACCTTCTGCAACATCTTTAATTTTGTTGCTAGACTTTTTTCCTTGCTTCACCATGATTAGCAATCCTAAAAATAACAATAGAAAATGAAACCAAATAAGAAACAAACAAAATTCAAAAAATAAAATGTCATAAACAAAATTTATAAAATAACTTACAAGTTATTTATAAAGCACACATAAATAGAAAAACTAATAAATTCAGTTTAAAGAAAAGAAGTCTTATTGAAAAGAAATTTATAAAAGAAACCATAAAATCAATTATTAAACAAAAAATGTTTAATCATATTCAAAAGAAATTTATAAAAGAAACCATAAATTCAGTTTAAAGAAAAGAAGTCTCATTCAAACCATAAACAGATTTTAGGTCATTTTACCAACCAAATTAAAATCAAATTAACTCAAACATTAAAACCAACCAAAGAACCATCAACTATTAAGTCAATTGAATAAATGAACTTAATCACCAAAAAAATTAATATTGAATAACAAAACCTCAAAAAAGGCCAGCTGGACTTTGTTCACAGTTTTCCAAAAAAATAACCATCTACTATCCCATCTTGATGAGTTATTTCTGCTTTATCAAGGTGAAGCTGGTACAAAGGACAAAAGAAAATTAAATTCAGAATAAAAATTTATACATTAAATGAACTAAATTCAGAAAATGAATTAATTTCAGACATTAAATTCATACATTAAATGAAGTAAATTCAGAAATTAGATTAAATTTAGACATGAAATTGATAAATTAAACAGATATAGACTTACATCCAAATAATTGACCTAGTTGGAATTTCTAAATTACAATGTCATTCATTTTAAGATTAACAATATAAGTAAAATTAAAATTAAAAATAAGCACAATACAAAACAAAAATTCTTCATCTTTAGTATCAAATCAACAACAACTATTTCATAAGACAAATTGTGGTTGATATTTCCTAAATTAACAGAATTCCTAATGTCATTCAGAGAAGCATAACTAATTTCATCTTCAGCTGGATTCCAAAATATGAAATAACCACATATATTGCAGTGAAAATACAGTTTACTTGGATTAGAAGATGACTCAGAAATCTTCACAAGAGCTTTCCTACCACAACCACACCTATGATTCTTAAACTTAATTAATCCCTCATTTATTCCCCTGTCAGCTTTCATATTTGTATTTCTTCTAAAGTTAGAAGTGGTACTGGACCTACTGGTAGACTCCATATTTTTTTAATTGAATAAAGATATTTAAGAATGTTTTATAGTGAGTAAAGGAAGACGTTTTGTTTTATAAGTTTGAAGACAACATTGATATATATTTATAGACAACAAAATATGACCGTTGGACACACTTGCCAAGTTCCAACTGTCATGTTATTTGAAAAAAAAAAGCATAAAAGTCAATCTTGTCAGATACAGTACACAAAATTACAGATTGCACAAACCAAATTTAATATGTCAACTACATAAATATTAATTATCCAGTAGAAACATAACATATCATGAAACCCTAAAAATTAAAAATTAGAAACCAAAAAATTAAAAATTAAAAGCCTAAAATGATAGAAACCCTAAATTTAAAAATAAAAAAACTAAAATTAACGAAACTCTAAAATTAAAAATTAAAAGCCTTGTATTATAGAAACCCTAAAATTAAAAATCAAAACCCTAAAATTAACGAAACCCTAAAATTAATAAATTAAAACCCTATAATTACATAAACCTAAAATAAAAAAAAATGAAATCCCTAAAATTACAGAAACCCTAAAATTAAAAAATGAAATCCCAAAATTATAGAAACCCTAAAATTAAAAAATGAAATCCCAAAATTATAGAAACCCTAAAATTAGAAAATTGAATCCCTAAATTTATAGAAAAACTAAAATTTAAAATTTAAAACCCTAAAATTAAAAAATGAAATCCCTAAATTACTGAAACCCTAAAATTAAAAAAAAAAATTGAATCCCTAAATTTACAAGAAACCTAAAATTAAAAAATTAAAACACTAAAATTAGAAAATCTAACTCAACATGCATGCACAGTTAATGAGATGAGTGAGCAAATACCCGAGCTGAGAGAGAGAGTTTGGGTTTGTGATTAAAGAGTTCTTCGATATGAGAGATGAGAGAGAGAACGAGTAGAATATGTGAACAGAGAGAGGATTTGGCTGAACAGAGAAGAGAGAGAGAGGATTTGGGTTTGTGATGAGTGATTATCTGCTCGATCTGAGAGATGAGAGAGAAAACGAAAAGATTCTGCGAAAATTGAAAGAGGATTTGGAATTACAGATAAGAAAGAGAGAGGATTTGGGTTTGTGATGAGTGACTATATGTTCGATATGAGAGATAAGAGAGAGAACGAGAAGAATTTGTAAAAATAGAGAGTATATTTTGCAAAATTGAGAATAATCGGTTTACAAAGAAGAATTTGAGCACATAGAGAGAGGATTTGGGCTAGCAACTTCTTCGATCTGGCAGAATAAAGAAGGAGAAGTTAGAGATTATCTTCTCTCTCTGGCGGCGTGAGGAGAAAAAATTAGGGTTAGGGGCCATTTTGATTTTTACTTGAATTAATCACTTTACTTGAGTGGTTGCTAGCTGCCAGCCATCCATTATATTATTATTATTATTATTATTATTACAATGGGCTAAAAGATATAGTATTTTAAATTTTAATGGGCTAAATAATAAACCTATTTTAATGGGCTATATGATTATATATATTTTAATGAGTGTGTTCATGTATTGTGTTATATATATATATATATATAATATTTTAACACATATTATATTAAAATTTGGTTTGGTCTCGATATTTTCGGTTCAGTACAATACGGTTCAATTCAATATAATTTTCGGTTCGGTTATGAGTTAATAATCAGTACCGTACTAAATTAAAAGTTTGGTCTCGATGTTTTCTGTTCAATATAATACGGTTCAATTCGGTACAGTTTTCGGTTCGGTTATGAGCTAATAACCAATACCGTACCAAATTAAAATTTTCAATACAGTTCTCGTCCTAAGTATCAAACTTTTTACAGTATAGTACTAATTCGGTTCAATATTTTCGAGTATCATGCTCATCAGTGCTATTTATGTCAAATATATTTTCAATATCACAGAATAAATTTTATAATTTACAGCTATTTAAAAAAATTTCATAGAATAGTCCTGAACTCCTGGTCGCCAACTACTACAAATCTGACGTCGTTTTATGCAGTCTGTGATAGCTTGTACGGTAAGCAAAACTCATCCTTTCTGTTGTTCGGATTTCCATTTGCCATAAATAGTTAGATACCCAAATTCAAAAATGGAACCGTTCCCTCTCATATTTTGAAATCCCCTTTCTTTGATGTTGTGAAAGAGGTCAGAGAGACCATCCATGGCGCTGCCGCACCGTTTTCAATCGCCTACTAATTCCTTCTTCCTCCGCTCAAATGACGCCGAAAAGCCACCACCATTGCATCTCCTTCTCCACCTGATCCCTGTCTTAGCAAAGAACAGATTATTGAGTTGTTTCAGAACTGCATTAAGCTCGCCAGCGAAAATGTCAGTATACTTAAATAGGAATGGATTTTGAGTGAATTTTTTTTAAGCATAGTATTAATGAAATGTAGAAAATTAATCAGAAGAACACTTGGGAGCTGAAGCTTATAGCCCATCTTAGCGAGATCATTAAATTCGAATTGGAAGGTGATTCTGACACTAATTTTCAAAAGGTTTGTGAGAATTAATCGCATATTTATGTATTATTTGTGTTAGATGATGATTGGTATTGACTATTGAGTTTCCGATGCATATAAGGTTCTTGGTCGGATTAATCGAGCTCAAGCTGATCTCGAAAATGAACAAGGTAGAGTATTGGGAATTAATATTAGTTAGTTCTATTTGTTACCAATGTAGTGCTTTGGTGACAGAGCTTATCACAAAGGGTGACAATGTCGGCAAGCAGCAAGATGGGAGTCATTCTAAGAAAGAATCTGAGAAGAAGGTAAATAGCATCATTATATATTTCCTCGGTAAATGACATTCAAACTCGCACATACTCACTGCAAACTTATGCAACTGATTTATGTAGATTTCACCATTATCTACATTGGAATCCTCATTTGAAGCTCTGAATGCCAAGAGGTTTGATGGTAGGTGGATGCTCTGTATCTACCTTTCTACCTTTTATTTTCTTTTCCCTGTCTTGCTTCTAATTTGTTTCTTGGTTTTCCAGTTGAATTTGCAGTGGATCCTCTTTATCACCAGACATTTGCACAATTTGATGAAGGTGGAGCTAAGGGTCTCCTATTGAATAATATTGGGAGTATATGGAGAATGCTGTGTGCTTTTTTTGATTCTCTTGAAGTGCCAGGGAAGTGCAAATCATGTTAACAGAAAAATGATACTTTAGATATGATTGATATCTCAATTGCCAAAGGTATGTGAAATTTCCAATAAAGGCATTTGCTAGAGACATAATTGAATGCTAGTCCTTTTCTTTCAATTAAATCCATTTCCTTGTTATCTTTACAGAATCTATTGAACAGATCGTGATGAACATGCTGACAGATGATGAAATTTCTCCAACTCTTAGGGACATCATCTGTCATTTTGATGAGGATGATCAAAGATCATCTGAAACATTTAGTGTAGACAAGAACTTTGATGTGAGAGCTGATCTGTTTGACACTAGTGAAGTTGAGATGGAGAGTAGTTCATTTGGGAACTATGAAGCAAGGACCTTTAATCATGATGATGAGACAAGCATTTTCAGTGAGAGCTTTGCTTATGATTCTACTCTTCCAAGTCATCATGAGGTGTCTGTTTCATGCTACGGGCTGCTGTGATTTAAGTCCTTGTTTTCTCATTGATTGTATTATACATGATTTATTTTGTACTTTATTGAAGAGGGAAGGAGGTAAGAAAAGGGCACTCAGACATGCTTCTTGTAATTTTGTAGGAGAATGAATCCTGTACTTATCTGAACCTGATGCAGATCAAAGTTTTGAGAATGTTATTGTGTTTTTGTTTCAATGGTTGGGAATTAATTCAAAGCAAAACAGGTGGGCAGGTCCTGATCACTGGAAATTTCACAAGTACAAGTGTAAGTATTAGCAAGGAATAAGAAAATGCCATTCTGGTTTGCTTTTTCTGTTAGGCATATCCATTTTTTCCGCTACTTATCTGGTATCCTTTTTGTAGGTCCAGAGGACGTTCCGCCTCAGAGAGTGGATCAGTATTCACTAGTGAGAGAAGGAAGAACAAAAATAAACCAGAGGTGGACATTGATTTCATGATATCGTTGGATAGGGAAAGAGTTGATATCTTTTCCCCTTCCAAAAGTCCGAAATCTGTATTACTACCTGCAAACCGAGTAACATGTGGCAACACACTTCCAGAAGATTGCCATTATCAACCTGAGAATCTTGTGAAGTTGTTCCTTCTTTCTAATGTTCTGGTAATATGAGATTTTTCATTATAAAATTTTAAATTTATTATGTCCTTCTAGCAATGGGATAAAGCTGAAAATTTGATCTAAATGCTGTCTGGTTATCTTCATTTCAATGTGAAACATTGACTCATGGTCTTTCCTGAGTCCAGCATGTACCATTTTTGGGTAAGCATTATATTGAATTGGTGAAAACTGCAATGTATGACTGCGAGTATTTGGTGGTAAATATTAATTACTACCCTTCCAGAAATGAGTCAATTATAGAGACATGAAGTGCAAATGACTGAACACCGCAGAATACAATGCAGGGTTGCAACACAATTTCACTTTTTAATAACTGCCTAATCTCGATGGATAACTACTATAAATTGTTAAGCACATATGCATACAAGGTCCTTGATTTTATAGTCAATTTGTTGTACAGTAACAATTTGCTTCTTTTATTATGTGAAAGATTCTATGCTCCTAATGTCATTCGATAAAAAATCCGAACATGCCTACAGTAATGCTTATCTGGTCCCAAGTATCGTTGAATGCTCTCTAACAGTGGCAGTGCAACAGTGGTGGGCTGGCATGTGTTACATATGCTAGCTGATGCTTAGCCTTCTGTTACTTGATATGGTTCGGGCTGATTGAGTTGGTTCTTCACAACTTAGTTTATTGTGCTTCTCCAATATATTCACTTTTCTTTTTGCAATCTCTTTTCATCTGTTCACTGTTTAATGATTAATCACTTCTCTTTCTGTGGTGTCTGGGGAAGCAAAGAAGGGAACAATCAGGTGTGAATGTTCTTTGTGGACATATGTCCTATCTTTTTCTAGGATTTAATTGATGTTGCTACTCATTTTTATATAGAGTTTGTGATATAGGTATATATATTGCTTTTGTGAGGATTTGATAGGAATGCCATAGGATACTAGGATTTGATCACTTCTTAAAGGGAGATTTATGGACACTGAGGATCTGATGATATATATAGCATAGTAAACTAATATCAAATCTCTCTTCATTTTTCTTATTTGGTCCATGTTTCTCTTTTTGTAAACAACACTTAAGTTATTTTTGCTTTTGGTAATAATTTTGCACCATTCTGGAAGTAAAAGACAAGTAATACTCTGGAGTCTGGACTATCGCTTATTTCCTACATGTTTCAATCAAGCATTAATGCTGCATTTGAAATAATGAAGGTTTTTGGGCAAAAATAAATAAATAAATAAATAAATAATGAAGGTTTTTCTAAAATTATGTACACCTGTTACAAGATTCAACTCAATCCAATCAAGTCTTGATCCCGAAGTTGTTGGGCAACCACATGAATCCTTTACCTCCACTAAGTGTGGTTGTGTAATTCCTTTTCATTAGTGTTTCCTTTGTTGACTTAATTATTTTTGCATTTTATTTTCCAAATAATAAATCATGGCAACAAATGAATGATTTGGATGAAGCATCGCCATCATGGGACAATGAGAGTGTTCTAAGTGGCTGATATGATGCTGGAAGTTTTCAAGGTGTGGAAGATGGTGATGAACTTATTTCTCTGCCTTGTAGGTCGTTATTTTCAATTTTCTTCTCATCATCGTTAAATTTTTTTATGCAAATTAATCTTGCCACCCTTCTAGTTAGATCAGTTTGTTCCAATGAGTGTGATATAGTGAGATTTAGGATGCTCTCTTTGTCTCTCTAGCACGACACAAGAAATTGCAATTCTATTAGTTCAAAAGACCAACAGTGAAATATGGTTTCATGGTATGGCTAATGGAGCCTAAAATTAGTGTTCTTTTTCTTGTCCTTGTTTGTTGCTGTGTCTGACGGGTTAAACACAAGGATTGTTGTTCTCCAGAAGGAAATCTTTTACTTCCTTTATTACTTGTGGTAGATCATCCGCATCATTTGTCCATTTTGCATATTTTTGGCTTTATCAGATTTGTAATTAGGCTGACAAGTTGGTTAAAGATCAACTATGCATATATTAATAATATTATTTTCTTAACATTCAGGTGAAAAAAATTGAAGTCCAATATGACGAAACTTCTAAACAAGTTGATGTACAAGCATTGAAAGAAACATTTTGGGTTCATATACATGAAGCTATTGAAGTTCCTGGAACAGTGAGCATTTTTTTTTAACTCCTTCAGAACTCATTTTGTAATATGGATATCATTTCACTATTTCTGTTCCAAACAATATTCTGTTACAGGTGGATGTGCATTTTCTTTTGATTTTTCATTGAATATCATTTTCATAAGAACACCAAGTCCATGATTAGTAGAATGTTGCTTGATTCTTTCATTAATTGATCAGCATCTAATTCTAGCCTCTTCTCCATTGGGACTGTCTTTTTTGATGGATGAGTCTATTTTGGGTAAAGATCATTCACGTTGAGCAAATATAAGCAGCCCCTCCTCAACAGGCCCAAGAAAATGAAAGTCTAATGTTGTAAAGGACTTTGCGACTTTTCATAATTTACAGCTTGTATTTTGCCTTTTTCATGCTGCAAGTTTTATAAACATGGTTGGAAACTACTTATGAGAAATTGCAAATCAATTGAGGGCAGAGTCTTTTCAACCTTATCTTTTTCCACATCATTAAGTATTCAGATCCTCCTGCAATTTCTGCAGTACTTTGCATCACTTAACACATAAACTGCTTTAAGTTCTTGCTGCTTCTTTTTATTTTCTTTTTCGACTGCTTGTTAAACAGTTTTTTATGTTTTGTTCAGTTGAGGGCTTTGCTTATTTTAAACCTACAATACTATTTATGTTCAAATTAGATTCAAAGCTAGAGCCTTAATCATATTAAATTTTATTTATGAAAATTCAAAATGAATTAACTACTAACCTATATTTAGCTTGAAAACTATATAATTCAAAATGAATTAATTTTCTTAAATTTTTCAAATTAGTTAGGTTTTGATTTTTTTTAAACAAAAAGTATATAATAACAATTTTAGAATTTAAAAAATCAATATAAATTAGAAACACTAATTTCTTATTAATATAATGTAATTAGTATCTACTACTATTTATACAAGTTATGAATTTTGAAAAATTAAAAACTCACAGCAAACAGTATACGTTAAATAAAAAACAGTATACTTCTCGCAAATAATTTGTATCTAACACAAATTCAATATACTTACACAATGTAATTAGTATTTACTACTATTTATACAAGCTATGAAGTTCAAAAAAAAAATTAAAAAATCACAGCAAACAGTATACATTAAACAAAAAACAGTATACATTAAATAAAAAATAATATATATTAAACAAAAAACAGTATACTTCTTGTTGAAGGATGACTTGCACTTTACTACTATTAAAGTTTAATCTACTAGTACCGCCCAAAATTAAGTTAATCATCTTGTTAACTATTTACTTGCGAAAAATGATTCAGAAAGGGTGACAGCATGGTGCGAATGAGACCTTGACTATTAGATGAGAATGAAACTTTTATCAGTAGAATTCAAATGTTTCTTTGGACTAAATGAAATTTATTTTGCAGTGTAAGTAGTGCAGTCTTGCGCACTGAATTGAGATCTTTAACATTTCTCTTGCACAATTTAATGTAATGTGGCATTGAGAAGGTTAAGTTTTCCATTTGGAGGCTTACCTGGAGCTATAAGCAACCTTCCCAGCTCGTCTTGTAGTGGTAAAGGCATTAGGGTGTGGGGTCTGCAGGATAAACTTAAGATTGTCATGATTAGGTGATTTAGTGACTTGCAGCCATGGCCAATTGGCATCTACTCGTGTGATATAGAGGTGATGCGTGATGCATTCCCTGTTCTGGTCTTTGGCAAGAAATACCGTGTGGAATACTTGCTTTCTTTGTATTTTTTAGGACAGTATCTTTGGTGCTTTGTGAGAATGAGGTCTATAGCTCAATTCATTGATCAAATGAAAATGACCCAGAACTGACAAATAGGAAAACGACTATAGTTTGACATAAACATAATGCTGTTATGGTAATTTGCAGGTATATCTTACCAAGGTGTGGATGATTGTGAAAAAAATAGTATTTTTTTTTTCTCTTTATTAACTCTTTTTTCGTTATATCGAAAATTTTTCAAAGAGGAATTGTTTAGGTTTGAACTTTTAACCTTTTGAACCATAAGGCAGATACTTGACTGTTGAACTTAAGACATTACTAACTCTTTGAATCTTTCACAATCCATTGTTTACTTATCTTTCTTAAATTTACATACACAGGATAAGCAAGATAAAATGCAATGCATAAAGGTATTGTAGCACTAGTCAATATATTCAGTGCATTGCATGGAGATGAATACCCTTTTTTTTTTTTTTGACAGAGATTGTCATTTCAAATTTCAAAATACGTTGTAAGGATAAAAGCGAATCATTTAGTGTTCAAAGAGGGAAAGAAAGATATCAAAACGTAGATTACTTAGTGATATCTTTCTTATGCACAAAAGAGATTATAGGAATCTCTCAACAACAGCTTATGGCGCCTCTGGTTATTTAGTTGATCTTGCCTCCATTATAGAATGATGATGATGATGATGATGATATGATAACCATTGTCTGTGGCCCCCATTGATATGTAGGTCACCTATGGATAGTGTTTGTTTTTGAATTGGATATGATATGATTATCATTTTCGTAGTTTAAAGGCAGGCAAAAAGTAACACGATATGGATAAACTTGAATTTTGCAAAAGGGTTTCTATATCTTATACTTGGCCACAGGCCAGCTTGAAAAAAGTGTAGAGACACACTTTCTTTTCTTTTCTTTTTTATTGATCCACTTTTGTTGGGGTCATATGTCGAAAGAAAAACCAAATCATAGTAAAGTCCTTAGGACAATAGAAAAGAAACATGAAATTGAAATTGAAAAGCTTTTGCTATAGACACAAAAGGAATAGAGAGACATAGGGATTGGGCTATTTTGATGGGTCGTTGAAAAAAGAGCCCTAGTTTGGCTGACTATTTTTCAGTTTTCACACAGGTAAATTACCCTTGGCATTTTTGGGCCTTAATGAGGCAAAATATGACACAAATTTGGAGCTGAAAGACTCAAATTCTGATCCATATAAGCCTCTAAATAGGGCAAAGAGTGTACTGAAAATGGACCACTCATGCACTGATGCAAGTGGTTATTTGGGGTTAGGGGCAAATATTCTTGAGGGTGGGATGTAAAAATGAAAGATCATATTAGTAGGACCTACATCCGATGTCCCCAGTAGGGGCCCATTTTCGGGGACCCTAAGGCTAATAATAGCCTAGGAGGCTAAGACCAATAACTGGAAGTTTCTATGGGAATAGAAAGAAGACCACTAGCAATAGCTGTCTTGGTCTTATTCAACGATTAAACGATTAAACAAACAGAACGGCAAATAAAAAAAAGGTAAAAGAAAGAAAGTTAAGGCCATGGGAATATGCTTTCACCGACCTTATCAGCCATTGTCCAATTAGATTCCAATGTCCTCCGTTGTTGCATGTTCTATTGTCCCTAGCCTTCTTGCTCCCTACCCAACTATACTTTTCTTAAGTATATCACATTTTTTTTTTCACTTTCATTGTACATTGGATTTTTGTATCCCATCTATATTGAATAATAATCAAATAATATAAGAACTTATAAGAAGGTAGGTGCTCAACCTAACATGCTAACACATAATATATTTATAAATAGACAAGTGTTAGAGTAAAATATCTCTAATTATTATAATTCATTTATTAAACAAGTGTATTATTAGTTTCATTGCTAATATTTAATAATTAAGGCTTTATGTATAAATTTATCTCAAATTTTATATATTTTTTAATTATACTATATTTTTAATTTTTAGTCAATTTTATCTCAATTTAAAATTTTAATTGCAATTAACCTAAAAATTATATTGGAAGGAAACATGCACAATTTTTTCACCTAATTGGCACTTCTATATAATAATTTTTTTTATGAGACACATCGATAATTTAATAAAAAAATAAAGGCTTAATTATCTGAAAAATTCTAAATTATACAGTGTTTAATAATTTTATCCTATTCTTTTAAATTTTTCACACAAATACCTATACTTCAAATTTTTTAACAATTTTATTATATTCTTTCAAATTTTTTACACAAATGTCTATACTTCAAATTTTTTAACAATTTTATTCTATTTTTTCAGATTTTTCACACAAATGTCTATATTTTAATTTTTTTTTCTAAAATATAATTCGGTGACAGAAAATGAAAAAATGCGGTGATTGTCGCTGATATTTAATTTTTTTGGATAAAACAAAAAAAAAATGAGTCAGTAAAATATTGTTGATTCATCTAGCACACCCAAAACGGTGTGTTTAAATAAATCTCAAATTTTTGTTATAATATCTCGAGAATTTAATCAGCGCAGAGCTTTGATTTCTTTGATTCAATGTTCAAGGCTGTGTGCAGATATGATAATAGTAAATTGTTAATGTCTTGAAATTAGAAAACTCAGGTAAAAGATTCTTTCGGTATCAATTGAGGCAGCAAGTGATGTTATTTATGTGAAATTACAACGTTTTTGCATTTTTTGTCTTTGGATTATATTTTAGAAAAATTAAATATATAGGTGTTTGTGTGAAAAATTTAAAAGAATGAAATAAAATTGTTAAAAAAATTGGTGTGAAAAATCTGAAAGAATATGATAAAATTGTTAAAAAATTTAAAGTATAAGTATTTGTATGAAAAAACTGAAAGAATGGGATAAAATTATTAAACATTGTATAATTTAGGATTTTTGAGGCAATTAGGAAAAAAATAAAAAATAACTTAATAAAAAAAATAAGAAAAAAATAACAAACAAATCTTGATTAAACTACTTACCTAATTGTTTGATTGAGAAAATAGAAAGACAGGAAATAAGAAGAAGACAAAATAGCTCTCACCTTCATTATGGACTATTTTAGTTATACCAATTGAACCAACAAATGGAGAATTTTGAGCGCAATATATCTAAAGATCTTCTTGTTCTTCTTATTGCATCAAAATGATTTTGTTCTTATTAAGTTATTGATGAGTTCCAAAAAAAAAAATATTTTTTTTTATTGAGTAAAAATGTCAATTAGAAAAGAGAATTGTGTGATTTTTTTTTTTATTTTAAATTTAGCTTCTCAGGATATAATTGTAAATTAAGTTTTCAAATTAGGATGAAATTATCTATAAGTTAAAAATAAAATATAATTGTAAAATAATACAAAGTTGAGGGTACCTAGATTAGTATATTAGGCTTTAATTAATTAAACTCTGCTTACTAGGCTGCATAATTTAGGATTCAATGGGAATAAGAATATGCTCATATATTATTGAATGTATATACAAAAAATGTAAACCCTATCTTTACCATAAGCTGACCTACCTAGTTTAAGAATTGATTGATCAACAACTACTAGAGAACTGAAAATGAAATTTTCTATTTGAATTGCTTCAATTTAATTAGATTAATTAGCAAAATTAATTACATTGCCTAGATGTGTACTTCCACTAACCGTTCCTTTTTTTTAAAAAAAAATTATTTATATATATATAATATTAAAAATTCCATAAATATATTTATAAGTTCCATCCATTACCTTTCTTTTTCTTTTTTTCTTTTTAAATTTAGCAGTAAGATGATATTTATGGTCAGCTATTGCGTACTGTATTAAGTCTATCTCCCTATTTGGTCAAAAGCAGATTATATACGCTGCAATTAAGGAAGGTGTATTCAATTAAAATTTTTATAAACTTTTTTTTAAGTGAATGACTTTAATAGAGTTCGTTGATTTTTAATAACTTATGTAGAGTTTATAAAATTATAAATGACTTTTAAAAACTTTATTTTAGAATTTTTTTATAGACATTGATAGACATTGATAGATATTAATAGACTTTCATTAATTTCTAATATTTGTTAAATAACTAATTAATAAGATTATTTTTTTTAGCTATAAAGAAAGGAGAATACCATGAAAAACATAAGAACACTCAGCTGCTATTAACTTTTATATGCATATAAACTTTTATTGGCTAGCTCACACCTATTTTTAGGAGTGAGCATTCGGTTGATTCGGTTCAAAATCGAACTGAACTAAAATAATCAAAATTATATTTTTCGTAAATCGAATCGAACCGAAATTATAGTGAAAACCGAACCAAACTGAAAAAGTTTAGTTCAGTTCGGTTTGATTTTTCGGTTTCACTATTTTTTTCCTTTTTATTATATATATATATATATATATATATATATATATATATATATATATATATATATATTTATTTATTTATTAATAATATATTATATATATATATATTAAAATTTCGGTCGGTTTGGTTTTACATTTAAAAACTTAACCGAACCACTCAAAAAATCAAACTGAATCAAACCAATCAAGTTGGTTTGATATTTCAAATGCGGTTCGGTTT